>PVKH010014809.1:0-16338 GCA_004027955.1 Chaetophractus vellerosus
GGAGGGAGGGTTGCTTTCTCCCCAAAACCTCCTGGCAGGAGACATCTCACACATTATGGTCGACTTTTTGTGCCCCAGACTAAAGGACAGGACTTACTTTAAACGTTCCTCCTAGGAGCTGTTAGCCCTTTACTCATGTCTCTGGCTGTTTTCTAGATCTGCTCCCAACTCACCACTTCCTGTTAATAATAAATCAGACACTCAAGTGCTCTGCCAAGGGGAAGACCTTCCACGTGTGCACCTGTTAGGTCAAGAGCCACCTGGAGAGGAGTTTTACCATCTGCCGACTGCGGCTGGGAAGAAGCTGGAGACAAACCCCATGCATTTCAATTCACCAGCCCTTGCTGGTCTCCTGCTCAGTGCCAGGTCCTGTCCTAGACCAAAGCGACAACAGGAGAAGCAAGACAATGTCCCTGCCTGCGCCAGCCTCAGGGTCTCTTGGGGATGCGACTGTTAGCACAGCCTGCCATGTGTTCTCATGGGGGAAGCACTGGCCCCTGAGGGAGCAGACAGGAGCAATGCTTTACCCCTGATGCCCCACAGTGAGATAAACTAGTTCCCCAGACAGCTGCCCCCTGCACCATGCAGGCTTCCACATCCCCACCCCCTGTTGCTAAGAGAACCAGCCCCTGGGGGCACCTGGCTGGTCAGGTCCACAGTCAGGCCCAGAACCAGGGCTCTCCTAGGGTCTGCCAAGACTGTGCCATGTGAATACCGGCCTCGCTTCTCAGGAGAAGGAAGGCACAGGTTGGCACAGCCCAGAGAGCTAACACCTCACCTGACATTCAATAACAGTAGGCAAGGGAGGGGAGAAAGTCACTCTCTGGAGCTTCTTACTGTTTCTTGGAATTCCATGAGCCATCTGTTTCCTCAAGGCCCAGAGTTTCATTGCACCTAAGCTCTCAGAGGTGCAGTTTTTATTAATATTATTATTATTATTATTTGCTTTCAAAAGCATCCATTTAAGGGGACCTAAAGCTTTTTATTAACAGTTTGTTTCTCCATGACTAGTTAACAAATGTCAGCCTCAGAGTGGACATCTAGGCTTTATCTTCCTGGAAGAGTGCCCACCTTCATGCAGGAAGCCTTCTAACAGGAGCCTTCAGCCACAGAAAGCCACCCACGTGGCCACAAGTGACCAGCACAGGGGCGGGCAAATGAACCACTCAGAGGCTTTCCCTGCCACTTGTCCACTGGGAACATAAGGGAAAGGGAGCTTCTCTTGCTGGTGATGACACAGTCAAAGATGAGAAGCTTGGAGGCTGGCAGCCATCACTCCTTGGACAGGAAGTGAAGAAGGAAGACAGAAAGAAACCTGTCTATAGAAGAAGCATCTCTTCCTGCAGAGAGAAGCAGAGGTGAGAAATGGAGAGATGAGACCTGTTGGCATGAAAGCACTTGATTCCAAATGTCCATGAGGCCCTCCTGGACCCCCTTCCCTCTTGCAGTGTCCTCCTAATGAGCCTCTTCCCCTCTGCAAGTCCAAATTAATACAGCACAATCATAGGGCTCTGAGAGAGAAGAGGGTAAGGAAAGGCAAAGAGGATTCCCTAACCACCTCTGAACAACAGTTGTCAATCTTTTCATTCTTTTAGTAACCTAGGGACTGGTTCGTTTAATTCCAGAGGAGCTCAGCTTATTTTTCACGGTGTGGGCCAGCAGATTCAGATGTGCTAAGACAACGCTTCCAGAGGGTTCTTCCTCCAATGCAGGTGTCATCTGGTCACTCCTGGGCTCAAACCCTCCAGGGCTCCCTATCACCTTCAGGAAAGTGCCCGAGCCTCTTTGCAAAGCTTCGGTCCACTTCTCCAGCCCCATCTCCCAGCATGATGCCAAGTCCTTATCCCAGGCAGAGGAGTCTGGGTGAGCTTTCAATTCTCACTGTGCTCCGTATGGACTGGGAAACTTTCCTAGTCTCTCTGAGCCCCAGTCTACTCATCTAAAAAATGGGGAGAAAAAATACTGACCTCACAGGACTGCTGGGAGCATTAACCAGGTAATGTGTGGGGAAAAGGCATAACACAAGGTGCAACAGAGCAGGAAATAGTAGGTAGTGCACATTAAAGTCACCTGGGGAGTTTTGAAAACATGCTAATGTTTGGTCCCATTCCCAGAGAATCTGATTCCATCAGTCTGGGGGGAGGCTCAGGAATGGGTATTTTGTAAAAGCTCCCTGGGTAATTCAAACACGCAGTCAGGGATGAGAATCAATGAAATAGAAACTATTCAAAAATATTGGCTGAATCTGGATGAAATCTATAAATATGGCACCGATGTTCTGCCCGGCGATGCCGAACGGGGCTGCAGACAACCTGCCCTTGCAGGTATAACTCTCTGCAGCCGCTTTCTGGCAGGACAAGATCGCTTTTCTCCTTCGGCTAGGATTTGGATGCCCTGACCTTCACCTTCCTTCTGCCACCTGCAGCAAGCAGACGCCTCAGCTATTCCACAGGCTTCCCCAACCTCCTGAAATGTGAGAATCAATTACCTCCATCGCACAGTGCACAGAAAACCACCAATGTGGGGAAAGGTGGGTGCTAGCAGAGGAGCAAGTCCTTGGAAAGGGCTTTGAATCTTTCTGGAGACGCCTCAGAGAAAGGGCATGACCAGTTTCCGTGAGCTTTAAAAACAGCTCCCTTTATGACTCTTTACCCTTCCCCATTTATAATATAGTATCCTTAAATACTACCCCTACATACATTTAGAACCACATGAGACAGTGTTATTGTTTTTTTCTCAACCATCAAGCATCATTTAGAAAACAAAAGAGGAAAAGGAAAGTTTATTTCATTTATCCTTTTTTTGCTTTCTATGTTCTTTCGCCCTCCTTGATATTGCAGAATTCCTTGCTTTATCATTTTCTTTGTTAATAGGACTGCCTTTACTCATTCTTTTAAGATAGGTCTACCGGTGACAAATGCTCTTTCTTTTCCTTCATCTGACCATGCGTTGATTTCCCCTCAACTCCTGAAAGATAGTTCTTGAGTTATTGGCTTTTTGTATTGAGTAGTAGCAATTGCTATACATTTGGGATATACTATATTGCTAGCAAATATTTTTTCCCATTTTTTAGGTTGTCTTTTTACTTTTTTTATTAGAGAAGTTGTGGGTTTACAGAACTATCATGCATAAAATACAGAATTCCCATGATTAACACATTGTTTTGGTGTGGTACATTTCTTACAATCGATGAAAGCACATTTTTTAACTTAGAGTTCTCTGTGTCATGCATTCCTTGGGTTTTTAAAAATTTTTTTTATTCTAGTAACATATATACAACCTAACATTTTTTATAATTCCATTGAAATATAATTTATTTAACTAAAATATTCATCAAAATGAGAGTTATAAAGAATTACTCTTAATGAAATATGTCTAATAAAACTTAGTCATAGTAACAGTGGTTTTCATGAAGGGCCTTAAGAGTTCATAAATTTCATACAAATTGTCATTCTCCCCCATATTAAAAATTATTCCCTTTTTTATTCTAAATATTTTTATCAAAACATAATATGTGTTCAATGAAATTCATCCTGTTGAGTGTACAATTCTGAGTTTTAACAAATGCATAAATCTGTGTAGCCATAATCAAAATATAGAACACTTCCAATTCTTATTTTCAAACAAACAAACAGAACTTCTAAATATCTTCCAGAGAGAGTCTAGGCTCCCTTTGCCAGGGATGTAAGGCTTTCACAATCTGGTTTCTGCCCCCAAGTGCTTAAAGTCCAGTTGGGAAATAAAGGAGGTTGGAGGAGTTGACCTTTGGCTTCAATTCTGACCCAGGCTGTGTTATGTTTCTTTTTTCCCAGGCTTTAATTCAAAGCAGATGGAATATATATGTGCAGCACTGGGCGGGGGCAGCGGGAGCTCCGCGATGAGAGCTACCCCCCACCCCCACCCGACGCCGGCTCACTGATTCTGTTATTCTCTGGTATAAGTGAGCTTTTTTACTGAAAAACAAACCACTCCAAACCTTAATGGCTTAAAACAACAAAGATTTATCAGTTCTCACAATTCTGTGGGTCAGCTGGGCAGGGCTCTTGCTCTGGGCTGGCTCAGTTGCTCTCTACGGTCCCCTGGCAGCTTGGGTGGGCTGCGCGGGGTAGGGTGGCCGTCTGCTCATGGATGGAGATATATAGGACGGCCCATGATCAGCCGCCTGACTGCTCTAAGGGGCCCTCTGCTGGATCTGCTCCCCATGGTCTCACCCTCTAGCAGGCTAGTGCAGGCTTCTTTACTTGGTGGACTCAGGGTTCCAAAGCACAGCAAAAAAAATGTTAGGTTGAATATATGTTTTCAAGTCTTTGCTTGCATCACATTTCCTAATGTCTCACTGGCCAAACCGAATCCAGATCTACCACCTTGTGCTGGAGGCAGAGACAATAAGGCACAGAGCAGAAACCCTCAGTGGGCCTGGTGGGGCCTGGGGTTAGTCCTGCTACGGCTGCAGACCTGCTGCTGGAGTACCTGAGGGCGGGGGTGCTCCTGAGTATCACGGGGCCTGATGCGCCTCAGCCTTCCCAGCCCGCCCCCAGTCTCCCTCTCTCCACCTGACTAATCGCCCCAGGCTGCTACGGGGTCCCCCATCTCTAGTGTCACACCTCTTACCAGCAATTCCTGCTGCTTCCAGCGCAACTATTCCAAAATGATCTCCTTGCCCTGAAATAATATAAAGTGACGCTCCCCACAACCTACATGCTAAGAGGCCATGAGGTTGAGCGGTTAGCACATGGGCTCTGGAATCAAACCGGCTGGCTTTTCATTCTGGCTCTGGTTATTTACTTTCTAGGTGAGTTTGGACAAGTTACTTAACCTTGTTAAGCCGCCGTTCCTCGTCTGTAATATGTGTGTTTAGGGTCTTGCACAACGCCGGGCACAGGATACAAGGTGCCTCGGAGGGTGGCCCCACCCCTGGCTGTAGATCAAGCGAGTCCTGACCCACAGGCGAGGACAGCATCCAGGGCGTCCAAAACAGACGGGGATTGTTTTCTTTGTTAAGTTTTAACTTGTAACAGACAGAACCATCACTGCAAAGTAATTTATTTGTTGCCTCTGGGCTCATGTTTGGAAGGCTCCCTGCTCTGTTCCAGGCTGATTTTCCAAACATTAACATCTGCCAAGAGCTCACACAAAGCGGAGGATGTAAACTCACTCTGCAGGAGAAAGAAGAGCGAGGGCAGTTCACTGTACCAGGGGCGAGTCAGGAGGCAAAGACTGGGGAGCAAGTCGGGAGGCCGAGGGGCATGGTACAGGAGGTGGCGGCTGGAGCTCCCAAGCGGGTAGTTCAGATTTGCCCAGTGAGAGTGGCAGCAGTGATTTTTCAGAGGCCACCTATGACGTGCCAGCTTCTTTATACACCTCCCATTTAGTACTCTCGAAGTTCAGCACCTCCAGTGCAGCACATGTATTTTCCACCTGCCATGGGATGTTGGCGTTACCCATTTTAGGGGACATGGATCTGAAGCTCATAGATGTTAAGTGGCTTGCCCGATTCACACAAGTAGTTTGGGGCTCAGCCAGGATTCAAGCACAAGTCCGTCTGGTTCCAGACGCCACACTCTTTTCTCTATCCCACTCTGCCTCGGGGGGTTCTGCAGAGCCAGGGGAAGAAGAGTCTCTACCCTTTGATTTGGTTCAACTCTCTTTTAACAGATTGAGAAACTGAGGCTCATAAAGGCTCATTAAGCAAGAACCCCAGAACAGAGTGATAGGGGTAGAGACATATCAGGATCCAGGAAAGGGCTCCCACAGGCTCAGATGGTCAAGTCAGTCCTCAGTGAACCCCTGGAGTTCCAATGGCCCACCCTAAGCTCGTGGCTTCCTACTTGCCTTTCCGCTTGTCTGCTCCACATTGCCAAGTCTGGCAGATCTCTGCCATCAACTGTCTTCAGCATTCATCTCACCGGCCTGGATTCTTGAAGTCTTGAGCTCTGAAATCCACGTGTCCAGCTTATGCCCCAGGTCTGGACCTAAGAGTGGGTGACAACTTCTGACTACATTCTATGATCCCAATCTGACAGGTCCTCTTTCCAGCCTTCCACATTTAACTGTTCCTCATTCATCTGCAATTTAGCATGCAGATACAACCTACAACCTCTGCAATAGGCACTGTGTGGGTTTCTGTGCCCATGAAGATAAACAAAATAGAATTCTTACCCTCAAGGAGCTTACATTTTACGGGGAAGCAAAAACATGGGAAGATGATCTCAAGGCAATGGGTTTGGTCAACTCCCCATAGAGTAATTTCTTCCACTGCTCCAAACAATCCCTGCCATTTCCTGCATAGCAGTTGGGGCATTGCATTGTCAAATGATCTTGTTGGCTGAACTGTGGACACTGGGTTGGAGGAGGATGCTGAGAGAATACGGCAGGTGAAAGCAGGCGAGAGACAAAACTAAGGGAGGCACAAGAATGATGCTGGAGCAATGGAGGTAGGAAGTATGAAGAAGGTCATCTTAAGAAGAAGGAAGCAGACTTGGTAACTGATTGGAAGGGATGGGAGGGCAAGAAAGTTGCAGGTGTCTCCTCAGGCTGGGTCCTAGGGCACAGGAGGTGAGCTGAATTATATGTGGAGCAAACAGCCCTGTGCAAATGCAAACTAATAGGAATCTACTGAAAAGGAGGAGAAATAATTACCTCCAAGCTGCAGGTCAATATTTCCCAGGCTCCTAGCTCTGACCTGACCTGGGAAATGCAAGGCATTGTCATTGAAAGTGAGGAGGTGGAGGTTGCCCTGGGGTTAAAATTCACACAACCTCACTGCTTCAGGCTTTTGCCAAAGACAAAAGACAGGGGCATACTTAGTGTTTAATCAAAATTTTACTAGTGTGGCACATCACCTGGCACATCACTTTGCCACATCACTTTGCACATCACTTTGCCACAAAGCATGGACCATAGTTCACATTGTAGACCACACTCTCTCCCACACAGTTCTGCATGTTGTATGATGATATAAAATGGCCTATATCTGTCATTGCAATGTCACTCAGGATAATTCCCAAGTCCCAAAAAAGACCCTGTATTACAACTACTTTTCCCATGTGGGAGGTTGTGGGGGGTGTGGGAGGTGGGGCATATGGGTACCCCCATAATTTTTGTGTAGCATTTGTGTAGTCTATGCATATTTTTTAAATTAATTAATTAATTTAATTTAAAAAAAACTCTTACCATAGAGATAAATTAGTTTCTTCTTCAGTCCCAATAGATTCTAAATATTAAAAACAGTTTTTAAATAAATATGTACAAAGCTGAGGGATGGTGAACCTAATTCAATGTAAAGGACATGATCTTGTAACTATTTTCATTAAATATATTTACATGGCAAAAAAAAATTTACTAAGCATCTTTTTACATATGAAAATCATGCACCCCAAAATATAAGGGCATCCAAGGAAGAGAAGCTTGAGGTCCTTCCTCATTTGCACAGAGCTGGAGACGTTACAGACACGTTTGCCCAAATAGGGCATCATGGAAACTTCAGAAGCCCTTCAGTGCAGGCAAGAGAGAGACCTTTACTACCACATGACAGAGGGGGAAACTGACGTCCAGATGGTAGGAGTTGCTCGAGTTATCATCCTTAATCGCTGGAGACAGAGTCCCAGGGTAGAGTCTAAGAAGAAGGAAGCAGAGGTGCTAAGTGTCTGGGTCCTGAGGACCCAAATCCTGGCATGCAGCCTGACTCCTCTAAGCCTCCCCTTCTGCATCTGTGAAATGGGAACACACTAGTACCTGCTTCTCTCAAAGCGTGGCTGTGACGGCCCAATGCGATGAGACATGTAAGGACTTACTACAGTGCCTCGTGGATGGTCAGAGCACACTGAGTGGTGCCTCTCATTTCCCGTCCCCCAAGCAAGCTCTCTGAGGGGAAAGCCAGGCTTTGCTCACCAGGGTCGATGTTTGGACAGGATGGGCAGAGAGGGCCTCTGCTCTAAGGAATCCCGTATGCAGTGATGGGGTGTGGTCTGCTGCCTTTGCAGCATTTTGCACAAGAGGCCAGGCAAATTGCTTTCTGTGCTTGAAAGAACACAGCAGAGAGGAGAAGGTGGCAGCAAAAGAGATTAGAACAATGCTCTTTTACAAGGTGACTTTTTAGTTTCCCTCCAACACTCACCCTCTCAGAGAAGAGGCAAAGGCTCCGTACACACTTTGAAACAAACATGCAAGCAGGGGAGAAGCCACAGCTCTCCATTGACCAAGGACCTTCTGGGCTGAAAAGGCCAGCCAGTTGTCCCTCCGAAGGTGTCTGGTTATCTACTTTTGTGTAATAAACCATACCAAAACTTAGCAGCATAGCCAAAAAATATTTTACATGCACAGGGCACAAAGCAGATGGCTTTGCTCCACCATGTTTGGGGTCTCAGCTGGGGAGACGCAAATGGCCAGGAGGGACTTGAATTTCCAGGAAGTAGAATCATCTGAAGGCTTTTTCATTCTCACCCAGGCAGGGATGGCTGCAAGGCTGGGCTTGGTGCAGACTGTCGCCTGGAGCACCTACTCGTGCCTTCTCCAGCATGGCGGTCTCAGGACTGTGTGGTCAAGCTCCAGGAGTCACGTAGTGTCACTTCCACCATTTTCTATTGCTTGAAGTAGTCACAAATCCACCAGAGTGAAGGGTTGAAGGTACAGGTTCCACCGCCGGCTGGGAGGCATGTCAAAGAAGTTGCATCTGTGTTTCAACACCCCCCCCCCCAGGGGTTGCTCTAAATGCCTCTTAGGAGTTCAGAACTCCCTAAGGTGGACTTGCAGTGGCATTTAAGAACTCAGAGGATGTTTCAGGACCTTCTATCCCTATATTTTAGAGATGAGGGCTGCTCTGGCCCCGAGGAGGGAACTGAGGGATGGAGCTTGCTGTAGAACAGTTGAGAAAACTGAGGACAAAAGAAGAGGAAAGGCTTATTCCACAGAGAAGGACACATTTAGTTTTCAATCATCCATGCTTCTAAGGAAAATTTGGATTCTACAGCCCAGAAATAAAATGCATTCCTTTTGTCATAACCTCCTCCACCCTATTTCTGTGTAGGATACAGTCAAGGGCTAACAGACAATAAAGAATGCTGGATGGGATAATAGGGGTCAACCAGCTCAGAGCCCAGCCTTTCTCATTGTCCCACCTGGAGAAGGCGACCCCAGGACCCAGAGAGGGGTGACTGTTCATGAAACTACACCCACACTAACAAGATAGACACATAGATATGATTAAGTTAATTTTGGTAAATTTCATAAGGTGAATTTAATCTCCTCAATATTTGTGGTTCTTTTAGAATGAATTAATTAACAAAGATCTCTAGACACTGAAGCAAGTGGACAGTGTAGATATTTGGACTTTAGAGGTGGCAAACCAAGCCAAGTCTTCCAGGATGGGGCCTAAATGGGGCTGCTTCTTATGCACGTGGTATGTTCTTATACAAAGCAAATAGGAGGGGGTCAAGAAATGTCTTTAGTTCAGTGATGCTCATTCTCACATACACAGTGAGATTAACTTCCCCTTATAGGTAAGTGTGCTGGCTTATTCTGGAAGTAAAATAAGAGGGCACTAAAGTGGCATTTTATAATCTTGGAATATCTCCTTGGCCTTCACCATTCCTTGATGGTCCTTCCTAACACCATCTCTCTCAGACCACGTGACCTTGAGGGTTGATTCCAGGCCATTCATTCACTTTAAAAAAAAAATTATCTTTATTTTTCAGGGAGTTTTAGGCTATAAAAAAAGTTACATTGAAAATATAAGGGACTCCCATATATCCCTCCCACCCCCTCCCCAAATTTTCCCCTATTAATAACATCTTATATTGGTGTGGTACATTTGTTACAATTGATGAACAAATATTGAAGCATTGCTACTAACCATGATCTATAGTTTACATTATGGTTTTCACTTTGCACCGTACAATTTTATAGGTTTTGACAAAATGTATAATGGCCTGTAGCCATCATTGCAATATCATGTAGAACAATTCCAACGCCCAAAAAATGGCCCATGTTCCACCTATTCTTCCCCCCTCCCCCTCAGAGTTTCTGGTGACCACTATCTTTATATAAATGTCACAAGTTCTTCTGTTACTACAATAATAATAAGTCTACTTTGGTCCATGGTTGCATTCCCCCCTTATGTTTGTTTATTCTTCACTCTTGAGGATTTGGGAATTGTGACGTCTGCTCTGCTTCAGCTTGAGAGGGAGATTAGATCTTATGGGGCATGTGGAAGGAACTGTCTTGCTTGCAGTTGTAGATATTCACTGTTCTTTTGGGATGGTTGTTGCCCATCATCATTTTTGTTAGTTATCCTGGGCAAGTCCAATGAACGGGAGAGAAAGTTTTGGCTGCAATTCTACTGAGATTCAGGGTTCAACCGACATCATTCATTCACTTTTTTTTTTTTTAAGATTTATTTTATTTTATTACATATCTCCCCTCCCCTCTGTTGCGGCAACGCACCAAGGCCGGTCACTGCGCAGGCCTGGCTTTCCCCGCTTGTGGGCGGCTTCTGCTTCTATTCACGGCCGGCTCTGCTTCAGTTCGCGGGTGGCTGGCTGCACTCCATTCACGGGCGACCTGCCCTGCCCGTGGCGGCTTTGCCCTGTCCATGGCAGCTTTTTGCCCTGCCCACAGCGGCTCTGGCCCGCCCATGGCGGCTTGCCCTTCTCAAGGCGGTGTGCCTGCTAGGAGAGGTCCCTGGGAACCGAACCCGGGGCCTCCCATGTGGTATGCCGGTGCCCTATCCACTGGGCTATATGGCCGGGCCCCTTCATTCACTTTTAATCCCCAGTGTTCAGCAAAGTTAAGGACACATGGAGCTGGATTGAGTAAAATTCCTTTGCTAGATGATTAAATGTCAAGTGTCTTGGCACACAGCGGTCACTCTGATGACTCTGAGTATTCATTTGCCCATAGAATCCTTCCATTTGAGTTATAAAGGATATTTATCACCTAATGGACAACTGAACAAAGAGGGGGTACACAGAAGGAGGAAAGTGGAGGCCAGAATCATGAACCCAACCTTGCAATTCTCTCACTAAAAAGGCAGAGGTCCCACGAGGCAGGCAGAGCAGTAGAAAGAGCTTGCTTCAGTGTTTCCAGAGAGAAGAGCTTAAATGCTAATAATTATCCTCCGGGGGTTGAATGTCCCCAGTCTAACTAAAGGAGCCAAGGGTGCATAGCCCAGGCATCCCTGAAGTACAGAGGGCACACTTGGATTCCAAGTCACGGATTTGGAGTCTACAGTCTTCAGAGCTTCTGTTGAACTCTTTTCAAAGTTTCAGAAAATATTGTCTTCCAAATTAGTTTTCCATATGGCAGAGCAATTCTCTTACCCATCTCTTCCTATCAGTGAAATTATCTAAAAAAGAGATGAAGAGCATTGAGAAACATGGAATATGCCTGAGATATAGTAATAGGTGAAAACAAGATGCCACATACTGACAATGACTGTGTCTACAAATGTCCTTAGGGTGGGCTCAGGGATTCTTGCATTCATTTATTCCTTCAGCAGGTTTAAGTTAGCATCTACTCTGTGCTAGGTATTGTGTTATGTGCTAGGGCTTCAGAGCACGTGACCCACAAGGACTTTCAGAATAGAAGTGAAAATAAGAAAGGAATTAGAAAATATGGAAAATTGATGAAGTTACTATTGGGAGGATAATCCTTCAGTATTTCCAGGGAATACAAGGCTCTTGCAACTTTTCCCATGTCCCAAGAACTGAGGTTGTACTTCTGATAATTTTATTACCACCGAGGACTTTGTGTAAGTAGGCAGTGAGGCCCAAAACTCAACAGAAAAACAACTATTGTTTTCATCTTTCAACCTGGTTCTCAAAACATGGATAGGAGACTCTTGGTGCTACCCCTAAATGAATTGGTCCAAGGACCCAGTTGGCAGTCACATGGAACTTAGTTCATATTATTCTAGTAGGTAGAAGTATGTACCTGAACAACAGAATGCTCTTAATCTTGATTCTCTTTCTGTGGCTGTGAACCCATGGTAAATAGAAGCTTCTGAAGATATACTATTAGTTAAGGTATGGACTCATTTGTGAATAGGATCTTCTAAGATTCATTTAGCTGTGGCCCAACAGAATCAGGGTGGGCCTTAATCCATATTACTGGAAGGCTTATAAAGACAAAGTCACAGGATCCAGAAGCCAGAAGTCAGTGGAAACCAGAAGAACAGACACAGGAGGACACCAAGGACATAGCCATGTGATGGAGACAAAGATGTATGTCAAGGAACCCAAAGGATGGGGACAAGCCAGCACCAGAATGCTACAGATTTCAGGGAGAAAACATGACCTTGATTTTGAACTTCTAGCCTCCAGAAACCATGAGCTAATAAATGCTCATGGTTTAAGTCAGCCCATTGTATGTTATTTGTCATAGCAGATCTGGCAAACAAAGACACTAACTGTAGGACTTCAGCAGAGTAACTTAAACTCTCAAAAATAAGAATGGTACCTACCCCACATGGTTGCTGTATTAGATGGCATAATATATAAAAGTGCATGACATGTTGCAGTGTTTCATTATGCTACTTGGTTCTTTTCCATCTTTAAGTGTTTCTTTAATAGTATTGTTGCATTGTTTTTACAGTTAGTATATGCTGTGGCTTGGAGTTGTGTACCCCAGAAAAAACGTGTTCTAATCTTAATCCATTACTGAATCAGGATGGGTCTTAATCCTATTACTGGAGGCCTTATGGAGAAGGTCTCAGGGAGAAAGCCAAGGAAAAGAGCTGGAAGTCAACAGAGCACAGAAGAGAGAGGAAAAGATGCTGCCATGTGCATTGCCATGTGACGGAAAGGCCAAGGACCCAAGGATGCCCAGCAGCCAGCCTCAGAACCCCACCGTCTTCAGGGCAGCAGCATTGCCTTCCTTGATACCTGGACTTTGGACTTCTCCTAGCCTCAAAATCACGAGCCAATAAATTCCTTTTGTTTAGCCATTGAATGGCATTGGTTTTAGCAGCTAGGAAAGTAAGACAGTATATGATCCCAAAAAGCAAAAAAGGTAAATGAATTGGAAATAAAGGCATTAGCATAAGCAGATAGAAGAAAATATATTACAATAAGGTTCAGCCTGAAATTCCAATGGCATCTCAAGCTTTGTTTCCTGAGGAGAGATCAAGTTATCAATAGTCATTAGTGATTTAAAATTTAATCACTTGCAAAACAATCGGTAGAATGGTAATAATTTTTCATGCTCAGGAAAGATGACCCATTTGGGGCTTCAAAATTAATGGCAAGAAATAGTGTTGTCAATATGACACCAACACGGCCTCTAATTAATCAGATCCCAACCCCTTTGTCTTCTGGGAAATCTCCAGAGTCAGTTTCCAGTGCCTTAAAAGATAAAGGTTGACCTTGCCCTGCTTGCCTAATAATAATTTATAGATGTGTAAACATTTACCACAACAATTACAGGTTGGCCTAATGAAATTCCAGGAGCACAAGTCACGAAAGCCCTGAGTGTGCATCATAAATTCAGAATCAATCCTGCAGGCTGGGATCTGCAAATAAATTACAAGTCAAGGCAAACTCTTTCAGAGCAGACCTTTTCCAAGGGAGTAGATTGGGACTCTTGTGGTCTGTCTGACTCCCTTAAAAGGCTGGACATCTATTGGCCCAGTTTTGAATGCTAACAATGATACCCTTTACTTGGAAGTCACTTAAACATCATGAGCCCTGTTTCTTCATCTGTAAAATGGGGTTGAAGTAGGGCATTCTTATATACTAGTTGCATGTATGAACAATCACTTCATTAATTTATTTGATAAGTACTTATTATTAATTTTCTATATTCCAGAAATTTAGTGTTTTCCACAGTACCCAGCACTTGGTAGTCATGCAAAAAATGATAGCTATGATACTATGGTTGATGTATCACTAATAATAACTAGCATAATCATGATTGGTGGAAATTTATTCCATAGGAATTTTATTATGGTTGTGGCAAGTTATTCCTTAGGAAGTTAGTGGAATAGAAGAGAAATATTATACTGGAAGCTGCCAGCACTTCTCCCAAACCCCCAGGAAAAAGGAAGAAGATGAAGTAACTGTCCCTCTTGCTTCCACAAACTACTTTGTTAAGAGGGAAAGGAGTGGCATGTGCTGAGGGCTTCTCCCATGCCAGGACCTTTGCCACTGATACTCTGAGCCCCGTCATTCACTCCTCCTCAAAGAATTCTGCTGGGTTCACTATTATTATAAGGTAATGGCTCATGAGGTTGTAGGGGGTGGCAAATCCAAATTCTGTAGGGCAGGCAGGCAGGCTGGAAATTCCAGTAGAAATTGATGTTACAGTCTTGAGCCCAAAAAACCATAGTGGGGGTAGCAAGCTAGAAACTCAAAGGCGTTGAGGCAGAATTTCTTCTTCTCCAGAAAAACTCAGTAATTTGTTCTTAAGGCCTTCAACTGATTGGATGAGGCTCACCCCCACTGCCAAGGCCAATATCCTTCACTTAAAGTCAACTGATTGTAGATGTTAATCACATCTCCAAAATACCTCCACGGCAACATCCAGGCCAGTGTTTGGCCAAACAACTAGATACCATAGCCTAGCCAAGTTGACACATAAAAGTAACCATCACAGCCAAAGAAATACAACAAAGTGAAAATGACCTATATTATGTATTAATTTGTATACTTTATTATAGACTATAGAACTGGAGGAACCTGTGAGGACAAATAATTCTCAAAGTCCAGTGACCTGTCCCTAGGGGTCTATGGCTCTGAGATAAAGATCCCCAGTATGTATAAAAACCCAGACCCCAGACCTGGGGAGAAAGCTCTCACCCAGCCCAGGTTAGAACACCCCCATTCAGAGAGAAGGGAAGAGCCAGGCACCTGCCAACCTCCTCGCGGAGGCACGTCCAACTGGACAGAGACCCGACACACAAACACACCTGCTGACTCCCTCCAGCGGAGCCTCCGGATGTCGTCCTACATGGAGAATGAGAATAGTCAGGAAAACGATTTATTTAACACTTCATGGGCTGCAACTGTTGTCTACTTTTAGAAAAACCTGATCCTATTAAAAAGAGGAAATGCAAATACAAGACAATACCCTGAATGACACACTCAGAGAACACTTTGTCTCTGATTAATCCTAAATGTGGCCATTCAGCATGTGTACTTTTCTTTTCCTTAAGTACAAACCTCATTTGCAAGGGAAGATTTGTTCCAGCTGATTGCTTGGCTACAAATCTCCTCCCTGATATTTCTTTTCTCCCTTGTTGCTTACAAGAACCAAGTTCAGATCTTTGATTTTGAAGAGTAATTTGGGGTAAAAAAATCTATGCTCAATTCACTTGATCCATTTCCTTGGTAATGATGCACTGTTTTGAGCCACCTAGATTTGGGGGTGCTTTAAAGGAAGTGCCCCCCCCCCAATATAGGCCAGTGGTAAAGAGCCAAGCTTGTGAGGTAGAACTCCTGGGATAGAATCCTGGCTCTGCCACTTGCTAGTTGTGTGATCCTTGACTAGTTTCTCCTCTTTGTGTTGCAGTCACTTACATATCATCAGAACTGTGCGGACTTTAAGTAAATAGTTATACCAAGCACTTAAGCCAGTCTCTGACATATATTAAGTCTACAATAAATGGTAGCTAGAATTATCATTGTTCTCACCAAACTGGAGGAGGCAGCTCCTGTGTTCTCTTCTGCAGCTCAGTAAGAGCTTCTCTTAAACCGCTGGTTCCCTTCTGGGTTCTCTCAACCTGTTATGCTGACAACAGGCTGAGCACATCCCAGGAGTGGAATCTCACAAGCATCATCTCCCTATAGCTCCCATTATGCAGAGGAGACAGGTGACAGGTACAGAGCCTGAGGCCTTAACACTTGGGCTCTGCAGGCTCCCCTTGAGCTGCTGCTTTCTGCAGCCCTCTGACCCCGTCCCCTCTGGCATACCTGCCTGGCCCTGGGTTGGGCAGGATGCTGCTGTCAGGGGAGCCTTGGGGAAATGACATCCTTCCCACTCAGGCAGAAGGAGCCCCAAAGGAACCTCTGGGAATAGGAAAAGAATCCTGGGGGCTTGCCCTTTCTCCTCCAGGGCAAAGGGCTACAGAGCAAAGCAGACAACAGCAAACCAAAGGGATATACACAAAGGAGATCACACTGCAGTGATTCTGTTGCTAGAAGTTCAAAAACAGGCAAACCTAATCAGATCAGCAGTTGCCTATGTGGAGAAGGGACTGGCTGGGAAGGGGCCTGGGGGAACTTCATGGGGGTACGGAAATGCTCTATATCTTTTTGGGATTTGGGCTACATGGTGACACATTTGTCAAAAACCTTTAAATTGCATTTCACTGGATTTTAGATTTAACCTCAATTTGGAAAAAGAAGA
>PVKH010014810.1:0-16336 GCA_004027955.1 Chaetophractus vellerosus
CCATGCAGCCCCAACCTTGACACCCTGCCCCCAATGCTTCTCTCCCATTCACATTGTGAAGAAAGGAAGTATATTCTTTTAAATTTTCTATTGGGTTTACCGAAACCTAGTTTCCCATTATTGGCTTAGAAAATTTGAAAGAAAATTTTCAACGTTTATTTTCTTCTTTTAGCTCTGGGCCAAATAACTCACATATTTTTGATTAAGTAGAGGAGAAAACTTAACTTTAGGACCACTCTTTATACCCATTTCTTTAAATTTAGTCCAATTTATGAAAAAAAATCAGGTTCTGTGATTTCCAGTTCAGCCTCTCTTTACTTCATTTTTATTGCACACATGTTTGAAGTCAGGTATGTGCTCCTTCTGAAATCTAGGACCTCATATTCCCCAACAAGATTGCAGAGGACCTGACCTGGGTAAATTTATATTACAGATAGAATGAACTAAAAAATGTATGTCATGTAGTATCACAATAGGTAGAACCATAATTGGAAAGCGTTTGTTAATTCTTTTAGGAAACAAGTATTAATTTCCATAGGGCAGTAAGCACTTCATTGAATCTATTTCAAAGTTCATTAATCACCTAACATATTATAAAATTTCAATTCTATTGTTGGAATAAGTGTGGAGAACCATGTAAACTTTCTTTTGATATTGAAATGATTTTTAATCAGCGGGCTCCATTGACTTACTTAACATTTGGAATAATTTGAAAATAGTATTTTTCTTATAGCTCATATAAACAGCGTTTGATATCAAGATTCTCTTTCACTGAATTTAAGATAAAATAATTTTCCTCTATTAGTGTTTTCCCAGGGGATAGACAAAAATTTGTGCATTCACGAATATGAACTATAGTGGCAAATGGACAAAGAAAACTGCAGCACAGTGTCAGAGTTCATTCTTGCGGGATTGTCAGACGTCCCTGAGCTGAGCGTCTTCCTCTTCCTGGTCTTCCGCCTCATCTATGGAGTCACAGTGATGGGCAACCTGGGCATGATCACAGTGATCCAGGCCAGCTCTCAGCGGCACACCCCCATGTACTTTTTCCTGAGCCACTTGTCTTTTGTGGATTTCTGCAACTCTACCACCATTGTTCCAAAGATGCTGACCAACATCTTAAGGAAGGACAAAGCCATATCCTTTCTGGGTTGCATGGTACAATTCTGTTTATTTGGTACTTGTGCAATCACAGAGGTCTTCCTGCTGGCCGTGATGGCCTATGACCACATTATGGCCGTCTGTTAACCACTGCTGTACATGGTGATCATGTCCTGGAAGCTCTGTATGGGGCTGTTGTCTGCCTGCTACATCTGTGGAGGAGGGTGTTCTCTGCTATACATGAGTTTAGCTATTGAGATTCCATCCCAGACATCAAATGTGATTAACCACTTCTTCTGCGATTTACCCCCTAACTTTTCTCTTGCCTGCTCATCAGGCAAGATGAATAAACTGGCGGTGTACTTTATGGCCACTTTCAATGAGATCATCACCATCGCAATCATCCTCACCTCCTATTTGTTTATTCTCATCACCATCCTGAGATAGCTGTGCAGAGGGAAGGTGCAAAGTCTTTTCCACCCGTCCTTCCTACTTCACAGCCGTCATTGTCTTCCGTGGAACAATTCTTTTAATTTATTGCAGGCCCAGTGCTGACTACCGTCTAGAAATGGATAAAGTATCTACAGTGTTCTATACTGTGGTGATTTCCTTGCTGCACCCCCTGATCTGTATACAGCCTGAGGAACAAGGACGTGAAAATAGCTCTCAGGAAAATGGTTGGATTCAAAGTGCTCTTTGAAGGGCCAATTCCTTAGCTGGACTCAGGATTTCAAATTGGGCAGATGTGGATGAAATGATATTGTGGGATGGCTTTTAAGAGCTTGGTTCTATGCATCTTTCTTTATTGTCTACATTCCTTGAGACTTATTTTAAAATACCCAATAGTGGAGAGCACATAATTCAAATGCACCTGCCAACTATACTCTCTTCTCCAATCCCCAAATATTTTGAGTGGGGTGTGTGGGATATTTTAAAAATTTTCAATTTTGTAATCTAGGCAAAACTAATTCTAACGAAGTGCAACTCAGGAGACATGTCTTTACAACAATCTTAATATGTGTGTCCCTTCTTATTGAATTGACTTCATTTTTCTTCCAGGAAACAAATATACACTTCTTTCATATTACTTGCATTTTCTTGAAAATTATGGACTCCATTTCCCATTGCTTTATGTGTATTTGTGGGTATTATTTTTTAGTCATATTTTGGTTGGTATCCTCTTATTTACTACCTTTTCCACAGCAAGATTTATAATAAATTTTAGAAATTTCTCTTATCTAAAATAGAGATAATATTCTATGTATCATAAAATTATCATGAACATTAAATGAATATTGTACGTTAACTTATTAATGTAACTTAAGTAATACTTCAATTGATTAAACAATTGTCTGACATTGTTACTATTGCTTTTAACTGTTCTTTTGACTCTGTAATGCATTTTAATTCTTCATTATCTGAATAAGTCATATATTTGGAGTATTCAAAATCTACACTGCTCTTGTCATTAAGGCTTCATGGACACACAATATCTCTTTAGTGTGGATAACTATCTACCTCTTTATCCATCTGAAAGATATGGGTGTAAGGAGCATGAAGACTTGTGATTATGCTGTTAGGAAAAAGGCAGGCTGTGTTAGATTCAGCTTCACAAAAACTTTAAAATATCAGGTTTGGGAAGCAGATGTGGCTCACGTGATTGGGCTCCTTTCTACCATATGGGAGGTCCAGGGTTCTAATCCTAGAGCCTCCTGCTGAAAAGCAAGCTGACTCGTGCAGCAAGCTGGCCCAAGTGGTGACTGGCCCACGGGGAGTGCTGGACAGTACAGGAGAGCTGGCCCACACTGAGTGCTGGTGAAGCAAGATGATGCAACAGAAAGGGACATGAAAGAGAGACAATGAGAGACACAGCAGATCAAGGAGCTGAGGTGGCACAAGAGATTGAGCAGCCTCTCTCCACTCCAGAACGTCCCGGGATGGGTTCTTGGGGTTGACTAAAGAGAAGATAAGCAGACACAGAAGAACACACAGGGAGCAGGCAGCAGGCAGAGAGTGTCAAAAATAAATGAGAGGGGGTGGAGAAATAAATAGATAAATAAATCTTTAAAATAATAATAATATAATATCAGGTTTCTCCTCTGTCCCAATGTCACTTCACAGGTAAAGCCTCCATTTTTTCTGAGAATAATCAACCTACACTGAGTACTTTTCAAAGAAAGAGTATATCTGTTCATTCTTGCATTTCCTTAATTAATTTTATCATATATATCATATATCAATCACAATCACCCCATTACTTACAAACTATAACAAAAACTTTATACACAAACTTACTATAAGAGACAATAGGCATTCCCAACTTCCTTGTAAAAAGTATTGCTAAAGAAGAGCTTCTTTCTGCTAAGGCTAATTGTCTGGGTGGATTTAAACAAAAGTGGTTTTGGTTCTCTTTGCCAAGAAAAGGAGAGAGTCTGCTTGTGAATTAAGTCATCAAAGAAGAAACAGTACTGAATGCTGTAGAAAGATATGTACTTCATGACAAATTTTTGTACAATTGGATTTTCTGTTAACTGATCTATGTCCAGATTTTAAAGTTATATCAACAATAAATTTCTATTTTATTTTTGTTCAAGACATTTTAAAAAGGAGTATGGCATCTGAATTTTCTCTTCAGATTTCTAGCTTTTCAGTACGTATTACATTTAGCTAGATGCCAAAGTAAATGTTTCTTACTGTTTCATAAAATAGTTGAATCCTTCTTTGCTTCTGTTAATTTTTAGGAATGCTTTCATGATCTTTATAGATGTGAGGGCTAAATTTTAATTACATGTTTTATGCATTATTGCTTCTTAAACTTGTAAATCTCTCATTTATTTTCAGAATAGAATATCTTTGATTTTCTGAAGAAAAAGAAAGGGTTTGGCACCAAAAGATGACTGATAAACTTAATTATCATCTTTATCATAGAATAAAGTTCACTCCCCATGAACAGGAAATCAAGTCCCTTTTATTCTAAAACAAATATATCTTTGCAGTCATATATGTATACATTATGGAACTAATTATCTCTAATCACTCAACATTTCTATTTTGTACTTAGGACAGTGTTGGTCCCGATATGTAAGACATAGACATATTGGTTGAATGAAGACTTCCTGATTTATGCTGGCCTTGGATTAGTAGAAATCAATTTAAACAGATAAAAATATATCATAGAAAACATCAGAGTGATTAGCTTCCTTTGTTCTCTTTAGACGTGTTGAATGCCAGGATCTTTTTATCTCTTGATGGTTAGCTAGATAAATTTTTGTTTTCTCTGAGTTTATTTCACCATCCTTTCATATAGAATATTCCAAATACTTGTATGATCAATTACTCTGAGCTGGTCAAATCAAATTAGATAACAAATATTATAAACTGATTTCTCTGAAAGCCAAGATATACTTCTTTGGGGAATTCTCAAGATGTAGAAAAACTCATTACATCATTTTGTTTGATGTTTAGTCAACTCCTAAGCAGAACTGTTTAATTGCTTACCCATCTTTTCACTTTGGAATTTGGATATCAGAGTTTAGGGCCCTGAAATCTGGAGTGGCATCATGAAGATGATCTTAACAGTCTCAAAGCCAATGATAAACAGGTCTTCATGTTCCTAAGGAACTGCAGCCTTCCTAGGGGAGCAAAATTTCTTCTAGGAACAGAGAAGGTTTGCCCCAAATGGACTCTGATAATGTTGCTAGGAACTTTTTTTTACATTTGTCTCTGTGTTTCAAAATTAAGTTTACCACTAGAAAATGTACTGAGGCTTTGGACAGTGGAGTAAGAAGGTGGATGAAAGAGGAGTATTAACCTGGGAAGTATCTCACAGAATCATAAATATTAGAGCTGGCTTTGGGTTCTAAAGGCTCATCTTCTTACATTCCCTTAGTTTACACAGAGAAAACTGATGTTCTGGAAGAAAACAAGCCTGGAATAAGGTCATAAATCCTCAGGGTAATTGTAATAAAAAGAATAAAAGAAATCAAACACATTTAACAGAGGTTTTCATTGGGAAACTCAGCTTTAATGGACTCTGGTTAGGAATCCAAATCTAAACATAATTCTCATTAGCTCTTATTTAAAGTTAAACTGATTTCTATAGCAATCAAGGCTGACACATTTTTTATATCATATTATTTATTCTACGCTCTGGTAAAACACTGATACCAACAACTGACACACAAGTAACAGGACTGGGGTAGGGGTGGGGCCTGGCCTTAAGCCAAAAATGAGAACATGCTGCAGGAATATATCATCTTGCTGAACACCTTTAGAAACGTCTTTTGGAAGCTGACAATTACATAGAACATTAATTAGCACCTCTTTTTCCCCCCTCTTATTCTTTGTTTCATTTCATTGTTCTGTTTGGCTTCTCATGTTTCATTTCTGCATCCTTCAAATTTCTTTCAGTCTCAATGTTTATAACTTCCCTGAAAGATCATTACAAGTAATACTACATATAAATTGTCTAATTGATTTCTTCCCAACATTCAATTCTGTGATAAGAAATAAGGGGGGGTTAGTGGAAAATTACTTTCAGCAAAGAGATGGGTGTCCCCATGGCCCAGATGCCACACTTATTTGAATATTGGTCATAATGATGAGCCTCTCTCTTTACTGCCTACTTTTTCAACAGTTGTTCTTCAAAGTTACTAAAATATTGGATGGCACAAGAGAGAAGCATTTCCTTCCATCCTTTACTTTCTGGACACTGTATATAATTTTTTCTCTCTCTTACCTTCACGGCAGTGGCCATTGCTCCTCTCCTTGACCAGTTTAAGTTCTTTAAATCCTGTGTTTATAGACAGGAACACATGGTCTTCCATGTTGATATTTGCTAAGGAGGAAATCATGTATTTCAGGAAAGCAGAAATCCAAAGTGTTGACTTGAACTCAATAATGTTATCTCTCTCCAATTAAACCTTTTTACAGAAAACAGAGTATAATCTTGTTGTTACAAAAATAAATAAATGTGAATGTCTAGTGAATCTCTAACTTGACCCAACCCTTTAATAGTAATAGCTAATATTTATTGAGCACTTGATATGTTGCACTCTTCAAAATAATCCATATGTATTATTAACTCATTTAATCCTTATCACAACCCTAGTGTTATAATAATATACAATTTTTATATCAGAAAATTAAGGGGCCCACTGTATAGCCCAGTGGATAGGGCACCAGTACACCACATGGGAGGCCCTGGGTTCGGTTCCCAGGGATCTCTCTGAGCAGGCAGACCACCTGAGAAAGCAAAGCCACCATGGGTGGGGCAGAGCCACCATGGGCAGGGCAAAATGCTGCCATGGGCAGGGTGAGATGCCTGCGAACGGAGCAAAAAAAAGCCACCTGGGAATGGAAGCAAACCCGCCCACAAGCGGGGCAGAGCCGCCTGTGCGGTGACCTGGCTCGGTGCATCTCCACAGTGGGGGGAGACAGAGCAGACACAGAAGAATGCAGAGAAATGAACACAGCAAGAGCAAGCAGAAAGGGGGGGATATGTAACAACAACAACAAAAAAAGAAAATTAAGCAATAGAGTTATTAAGAATAAGCCCAGGCATTTGCCTCCAGGACCAATGCTTTTAATCACCACATCATAAGTCTCTGTTACTGTGGTGAAAGAAACAGACTTTCCTGTTCTTTCCCACATAGCCTTAATGAAAATTTAACTTAGTTTATGACAATAGCTCTGTAACTGAAGTAGCACATTAAGCTGCCAAAAAATAATGACACCTACTTAACATTCTGTTATATCTCTCTCAAATCCATATTCTGGAAAGACAAGGTTTCCTGGAGATATTTATTACCTCAATGAGATAGAATTTCTAGTTTCTCACCCTCCCAATTTTATAGCAGAACTATGCAACCAATTGCAATCGCCAGTCCACATTTAACTAGAACTCACCTAATTTAGCTAGTCGGGAAAAAAACAAAGGTAGAAAAATAAACTTGTAATAATATTCCAGAATTCATATCATTATTGGATTATATTTCATTCTCTGTTCCAGATAATAACTCCTGAAATACACTATTTATTTGCTCTAGATTTATAGACAAATTTTTGAATGTTACTGATTCTGGTTTTATTATAGATGATTGGTTTTAAAAATGGTAACTGAGGAAATATATGTTATATATATATACATATTGCATTAAACATATGTAAAATATGTTACAGAAAGTAGAAGAACTTGAACAAGTACAAGCACCATGATAGAAATATTACATGAATTAACAATTTTAATAAGGCCATTTAGATTTATTAAGAACCTGTGACAAATTGGGGTGATTAAGAGTTGTTAATGTAAGATAAGTTTTGACATGATATAGATAGATGAAAAAGAGAAAATAAATCTAAATATATATCAAATCTGAAGGTGTTTAAATTCTGAGCTTGAAGAAGACAGAGAATCACTGAAGGAGTTAAGTAAGAAGGTAAAATATTAAAAAATCTATTTTATACAGGGCTTACTTAGACAGTGGTACATGGATAGATTTTGCTGGATGTTTTGAAATAGGGTAGAGAGAGACTAGAGGGAATGAGGCCGGTGAAAAGATTCAAATGAGGATAAAGGGGTACGGTTAAATAATGGAGTTGTAATAAAAAGGAAAGTTTGCATATTTGCCATATTTACAAGAATGATTCAATGGTTTCTTAGCTAGGTTTTAATTAGGAGGGGCTTCTTATTTGTGCCAGTAGGGTGAGTGGTAAAGACATATTTCAAGATAGGGATTACAGAATAGAATAAATTGTAGCAAGTGAAGTCTTTCTACATGTATAAATCTTATTTTAGATATGCTTAAATTACATGAAATTTACATGCATCCAAAAAGATATTGCCATTTAAATATGCCCTAACATAGGGAATATGGTTTAGTTGAAACTGAAGTTTGGAATGGAAATATGAAACTTATCATTGTACATATGGTAATTTAAGAAAAAACAAAATAAACTAAAGATATGGTAAATGTTGAGGAGAGAAGCACGTCAATAATGAAGCCCTAGGAAAGTGCAACCATCCATGAAGGAGACTAGGTAAGGGTATATTGAATCATAGGGGAAATTCAAGATGTGTATTTAGAAGCCAAGAGAGGTATGAATTTAAGACAAAAGGTTCAAAACTATCATACGGGATGGAGAAATCAAGTGCATTATATATGAAATAATATTCTTTAAATTCGGCAGCTATGACATAGTTTGAGATATTGAATGAAAGAGGCTTTAATTAAGTTAGTATTGAAGGTGGGGCATGAGAATAATAAAAGCAGGAAGAAGATGTTTTGTCAGAAGAAGTTTTAAGTGCAAAGGCTCTGAGGGACAGGACTCATATAACAGCACTACACAAAGACACCGCTATGGGAGAATTAATGGGAGTTCAAATCCTGTTGTGCTACACTAGCTGAGCTGATCTCTGTCAAAGAGCTGAGATAACTGAGTAAAGGAACTTTTCCTTTGCACAAAACAACAGTTTAGTGGAGTTGCATCATTCCAGGGGTGGCAAATTTCCTTTAGATCCAGCAATGTTAACACAGGCCAGATCTTAATGTGTTAGGAGGAGTTTGTATGATTGGTAGATGGCAGATGTGAGTAAAATGGATTGGATCAGATAAGACTGGACTTGGGAAAGATGATAAAGAGGGTAGGGCAACAGTTTAGGGCTGAGGTGAAGGAGACATTGACTGGTATGATGGTAAGGATTGGGAAGAGTGGATAGAGATGGGACAGCTTAGTTGTGGAATCGTTGATGCAATGGATGTGGTGGATAAGAATGCTGAAAAAATGGATGAAGCCCAGGTGTAGAGTTCAGAAATTTGATTGGTGGTGGTGCCATTTAAAATGGAAACAAAGAGCATTACAGAATAAGAGATGTTAAATTTAGCAGGTTAGTTAAAAATTGCAGGATTCCACCACTAAAATATTTGAAAACCTATGCATTATGCCACACTAACTATAAACATGCCTGGGTGCTATCTGGATGCCCAGGTGAATTTAGGATTACTGCACTATTTTTTCAACCCGTTTTTGTGTGTTTGTTTTTGGTAAGTGTCTAGGTTATCAATAATATTATCATCATTACTGTACCATAGCTACAAAATCCAGGAGCACTGCAGACATTTGAAGGAAGAGAATGGCACTATGGAGACTGAATTCTTTCTCCTGGGATTTAGTGACTACCCAGAACTTCAGAGTCTTCTTTTTGGTGTGTTTTTTTCCATCTATTCTTTGACCCTGATGGGGATCCTTGAGATGTTTATTTTAATCATAACCAGTTCTTATTTTCACACCCCTGTGTACTTTTTCTTCTGCACGTTGACCTTCATTGATGCATGTTATTCTTCTGTCGTTGCTCCCAAATTACTTCTGGACTTGGTTTCTGATAAGAAGACCATTTCTTACAATGGATGTACTGCACAGTTTTATTTTTTCTGCTCTTGGATTGATACAGAATCATTCCTTTTGCGTGTCATGGTTTATGACTGGTAAATAGCAATATGCAACCCACTACTTTATACCATTACTATGTCCAAGAAAGTTTGTTGCCAGCTTGCAACTGGAGCATTTTTGGGGGGCACCATGAGCTCAATTATACATACTACTAACACATTTCATCTGTCTATCTGTTCCAAAGAAATTAACCATTTCTTTTGTAATTTCTACCCATTATTCTCTCTGTCCTGCATTGACACATACATGCATGACATGGTTCTGGTGGTCTTTGCTAGTTTGGTTGAAACTATCTGTCTTTTAACAGTTCTCCTCTCTTATGTCTACATCATCACAGCTATCTTCAAGACAGGCTCTTCCAAAGGAAGAAGGAAAGGATTCTCCATTTGTGCTTCCCACCTGAACATTGGCTCTGTTCACCATGGTACCTTAATATTCATTTATTTGTGACCCAGCACAGGTCACTCACTGTACATTGATAAAGTGACCCCTGTGTTCTATATATTGATTGTACCTATGTTGAATCCTCTGCTTTATAGTCTAAGGAACAAAGATGTCAACATTCCTTTAGGAAAGTGGTTAGCCTGAAATTGCTTTCTTAGGAAAGGATAAAACTGGGCCTGACAACCTAATAAACACTTTAAAATGTATTGGGGGGCATAGCTGTTTTGCCTCTTGTATTTGAACCTATAGTTAGTACTAGAGTTGAGAGGTATATGTCCAAGAGACTTAAATATTTGGGCTGTCCATGTGCCACTTGGTCACTGAATCTCAGCAGAATTGCAACACCTACTCTCCAGTACATTGGACTCACTCAAAAATGGACAACGACCATCCCAAGCAACAGAGAGCATCTGCAACTGCAAGCAAGATAGTCCCATCCATCTGCCCCATGGGATCTAAGCCTCCTCTCAATTAGAGGTGGAGTGGGCATCACCATCCCAGAATTCTCAGGACTGGGGAATGAATGATGGACTAGAATAGACTTACTGTTATTCTACTATAGACTTATTGTGATTCTAGCAATGGAAGAACTTTTATCATTGATGTGGAGGCAGTAACTACTGGAGGTTCTGAGGGGAAGGAGATGGAAAAACAGGTGTCATATGGAAGTATTTTCAAGACTTGGGATTTGTCATGAATGACATTGCAATGATGGATATAGCCATTATATATCTTGTCATAACTTACAAAATTGTGTGAGAGAGAGTATAAACTACAATGTAAATATAATCCATGCTCAGTGGCAATGCTCCAAAATGGGTTCTTCAATTATAACAAATGTACCACACTAATGAAGGATGTTGTTAATGTGGGAAAATGTGGGCGGGGTAGGGAGAGGGGCATGTGGGAATCCCCTATAGTTTTTATGTAGCATTTATGTAATCTAAGTATCTTTTTATGCCAAAGACCAGCCTTGGCATTCAGTGGGGCTACCGAAAGCTGATTGGCATCTGCGAAAAAGACACACACACACACACACACACACACAGACACACAAGGTTGCTAGCCCAAGCTTCTTCTTTATTCTACATTTTTCATTCTATATCTTATTCTTATTCTTTTATTCTTATTCTATCTCTTATTCTTATTCCTATTCTTATTCTTTTTCTATCTCTTATTCTTTTTCCTATTCTTATTCTTATTCTGTCTCTTATTCTTATTTTATCTTATTCTTATTCTACCTTATTCTTATTCTATATCATATTCTTATTCTTATTCTTACTCTATCTTATTCTTATTCTATACTACTTTTTCTTCTTATCCCTTTGCCACTTCTCAATTTTTATTTTTATACCTTTCCTCTGATCTCATTGTTTTCCTCTGACCTATTTTTTGCTTTGCATATTTTTCTAAGTTTCCCTTACCCCAAGGTACACCATTGTTTTTTATAACTGAGGGCATAAGTTACACTATGTTCACAGTGCACCCGTCATTTTCTCTGGTTTAGCAGAACATTAACCGGTTATTCTCCATTTATGCATCATGGTTTACAATCACAGTCCTTATTACATTTCTATGTTAGTACAAGGTATAGAATTAATAGACAATTGTCCTCTATAATACCCACAGTGCCACTTCATGTCTACAATGTCAACCTACACTACAAAAGGGTCCTCACATGATGTAGGTTTCAAAAGAGTCCCAATTGTTTTTCTCCACCAATATCTTCTGACATTTCTTTTACCAGGGCCGATTAATTGCAAGGATTTCCTGGCTCTACATAAAAGCAAAATTTGTTAAAGCATTTCTTCTCTATTCCTCTTACTAGAGGTCCTTGTTGATCTATATCTATAAAACGTGAGCACAACACAGTAGTGATTTGAAGCCAATTAATTTTTTCTACAAATCCTAACAACTTTCTCAAAAGCAGTTTTGCTGTAACTTGATTATTATTTAGAATTTTAGTAAGAAAAGCTCAGAGAAAGACAGAAGTGAGATAAAAAGCACAAACACAGGTTTTCTGCTGGGGTTGATAGGGAAACCAACAACTGCGGACTGCTTTGCAGGTCCTCATTGCCGCGTGGCCTTTCTCTAGTGACTTTGCAGCTAGACAGGCTTGCTGGCAGTATGTTGGCTCCCAATATTTTTTTAAAAATAAAAAGCATATATTAAAAAAATAAAATAAAATAATAAAATGTATTGGAGGAAGCAGATGTGGGTTAAGCAATTGAGCACCTGCTTCATACATGGGAGGTCCTGGGTTCAGTTCCTGGTGCCTCCCCCCAGAAAAACAAAACAACAAGCAAACAAGCAGAAAAACCAGCTTAGGGGAGCAGATGTGGCTCAGGGGTTGAGTGCGGGCTTCCCATATATGAGGTACCAGTTTCAATCCCCAGCCCCAGTACCTCAAAAAAAATGTATTGAGAGTGTTGGCTTTGTTATTTATTTGTTTGTGTTCACATTCTGTATCACAGATGTGATGCAGGTGCTTGAGTTAACAGGGATGAAGTAGTCATTGAGCACAGAATGCTCACAAACTCAATGTAGGTGATGATTTAACAAACAGTAATAGATGCAATGATTCTCTGAGGAAGAACTTTCATGAACCACAATGAGGGAGTATTTATCTAGGGCGGAGAATGAGGGAAAAGAGAAGAAAAGCTTCCCAGAGGAAGTGACTAAATTAGGAATTATAGCAAAAGGACTATTTTACCAAGACTTAGTTTTGCTATTTATAACCCTAGTCCTGTTGGATTTCATTTCCTCTAAAAAAGCATAGTTCAAGCCACTTAGGATATCTAATTAACAAACTCACTAACTAGAACTCTATCCTCTTCACAATTTGCATCCCTACTCATTATTTATATCTGAAAATAAGAGTCTTTATTTCAAATAAACTTTTCTTCCCTGCACACTAAATTTAAACATGTTGTTTTGAATTCTGACATTTTACTCTATGGTGTTTTGTACTTTGGTGTGAATTATTTGTATGATTTACTTAATGTATCTCATTTCCAGTAGATTATATGATTTGCTATTATAGAAATTATTGGATTCACCATGAAATACAGAGCACCTAAAAGTGCAACAGGTTTGTAGTAAACACTGAGGACCTCTTAAGGAAATTCAAGCAATAAGTAAAAATCAGATTGAACAAATGAAAATTTGGCAAAATAAGAAGATTGGAAAGTTCTCTAAAAAGAGAGTATCTTACTTAAATAGAAGGAAGACACATAATAATATATGTCATATAAAGGAAGCTATAAAATATTGATATCACTAGAAGTTAGTAATAATATGTGTATTAAGTAATTTGAGGCAACTTTGTACAATAGTTTATGATTTGAGGAATAAAACTGTATGCATATGTGCCTGTGTGTGTACATGTACATATACGTATGTGCGTAAACATATATATTTAAAACAATTGTTATTTTTCAATCTTTCGAGGGACTCTTTCCATCCTAGATCCATAACCTACAAACAAATAAAGAACTGATCTGTTCTTGGCAAAGAGGTCCATGAGCATCTTGGACCCAGTTGTTGTGGAATAGCGGAGGTCATAGAAGGAGAGTTGGCTGAGGGAATAGCACTTTGGTATGTGAATCTGGGAATACAATCTAATTAGAATGATCATTCCAAGGTTTGCCAGAATATTAATGAAATAACTAGAATTATGATGAATAGGGACTCTTTGATCTCAAAGTTAGGAGTTACTATCAAGAAAAGGAATTCAGTCAAGGTGGGGAAATTTCCCCTGCCTATTCTTCTTTGCTCTTGTTCTAAAATGTTGCAAAAATGATCAAGAAATAGTTGATCTATATGTAACTATCTGGACATCCACATGCTATTATGTGTAAAGCAGAAAGTGCTATTTTTCTTTAAATTTTCTTATTTGTCCTCAAAAAATACCCATACAAGTATGACTTTTAAAAATACATTTTTTTCTGGTTGAATTTTTTTTTTAAGTTGAGATAGGAAGATAAGGAACTTTGATTCTAAATCTATATGTCATTCATGAGATATGCAATGTACTTGCCTCAATTTGATTGACTTGAAAGTTCATTTCAAATGTAAGATTACACTAATGTGAAGTAAACACCAAAGCTAAGTAGACAGGGCAAAATGATAAAGTCTTGAACTTCTCATATATTTGAAAATAAATTTAAAAATGGACAACAAAAGTGATCACATTTATATCATTCTTCAAGAAACAAGAATGATTTTAAAGGCTCAGCAAAAATGAGCATATCACTGACAGTGATATTGTATATAAATTATTAAATATAATTATTATGCCAAAGTTTTTGTTTTATGGTGTTTTAGTGTTAACTGAAACATGTTTTATTGAACTTTTCTATCATTTTATTTTCTTTATTTTCCCCTGCATGGCTTCCTCATCTGTTTGCTGGTTGTTTGCTCATTGTTTGCTTGTTGTTTTTGTTCATTGCCTGCTTGTTGTCTGTTCTTGTTTTTTTTTCTCTTTTAGGAGGCACTGGGAACTGAACCTGGGACTTCCCATGTGGAAGGTGGGTGCTCAACTGCTTGAACCACATTAGCTCCCTACTAATAGTTTTCACCACTTCTTTTTCACAGCATTTATAACCCAATTGTGTGGCTGTCATAACAACATCTCTTAACAAACTAACAAAAATTCTATGAAGAAGTGGGAACACCAGAATTTTTTTTTTTTTCTGAGCTGCCAGGGCCAGAGATGGAACCCAGGACTACATATGCACGAAGCCGAAGCTGGCACTCAACCACTGAGCCAAATCGGCTCCCCTGAGTTGTTTTTAATTCATTTGTTTGCTTGTTGTTTGTTTTCATTTTTAGGAGGCACCAGGGATGAACCCAGGACCTCCCATGTGGGAAGCAGGTCCTCAACCACTTGAGTCACATCAGCTCCCAACAACAGAATTTAACAAATGTACTTGCATCTCTTTGGAATTTCCATTGAGGTTTCTAGTGAAAATTAAAATGGGAAGGGAAACAATAAATATATTTTAAATATATGACTCCATTTCTTGTATATGTGTATGTATGTGTCTATATGTTTGTGTAGTATGTTTGTATCTCTCTGTTGCAATATAAAAATTAGAATGTGGGTTTTTGTCTAATTTTAATTTTTTTCTAGAATTAAATATTGTGAAATGTGGCCCATATGAACTTGAATTTACAAATATTTACACATATTTGTTGTTTTAATGTGGAACCTCAATTTAAAAAACAGAACAAATCAAATTAATAAGTACAGTGACATCATTTTCTCAGAAGTAAAATAATGGCTTATTTAGGAATCTTGTTTAAAATATTAATTAGTAAAATCTATGCTTCACAAAAATGAGGTCAATTAATTTCACATAGCTCCAATAAGAAAATATTGTTTGGTCATTAGATTTCAGAATTTATTTAATGGACTAAGTAGGTATAAAATAAGTCTTATATATTCCTCAATAGTTGATCCCACACATTTTAAAAAATATAAATGTGTTTTTTTCCTACATTCTTTAGATTTGGCAACTCAGAACTCTGCCTGAGTTGAGCAAGTCTTTCTCTCCATGCATCTGGTAGTGAGCAAGAGACATATCACATTTTATTTTTAGCTAATGACATTTGGGACTTAAGTCTCTAAAGCCTCTGCCTGCCTACTTCTGTGTTAGACAAACATGAGATTAATTAGATCTCTGGTTCTGTGTTTCCCCCAGTGAATGCTGCAACAGCTTTAGCAAAGACTGAACTTTTAATTCTTCACTCCTGTCATCTAATTGATCCACATCTGGAAGGGAACAGAAGTGATTTTAGTGTAATGCTTCATTACATTAAATCTACTCTTCCTCCAGTCCAAAGAGATATTGTATGAAATTCATTAAAGACTTCAATTTCATTATCATTATTCATTCTGTTTATTCCATTTATGAAAGAGTCTCCTTCATGTCCCCATTTAGAAATCTTACAATTCTTCAATGTTTATCTTAAATGCAACTTTTTTCCTTAAGTGTGTCTGATTGCCTTTTCCCAATCATGTGCAATCCACACTCAATGATTTTATGAAAGGATAACATCCACTACTGTTTTAATTTCCCAGCTGCTAAAATAAATGACATAAAAAAGTTTGTCTTTAAAATGGGTATTAATTGGCTTATGGTTTTGAGGCTAAGAGAAGTGCAAAATTGAGGTGTCAGCAAGGTGATGTTTTCTTTCCAAAGACTGTGGCATTCTGGTTGCAGGAGAAACTTGGTCCTTAGCTTTTGTGTCACATGGCAATGCACATGGAAGCCTCTCCTGGTTTCTATGTCTTTTTGATTGTCACTCTGCCTATAAAGGGCTCTAGTATTTTGGATTA
>PVKH010014811.1:0-16334 GCA_004027955.1 Chaetophractus vellerosus
TGTAGGAAATGTCTTTAAGACTTGGTGGGAGGTGGTGGTTTCTTAAACCTTACATCCAAAGCATGAGCAACGAAAGAAAAAAAACGGATGATTGGGACTTCCTCAAACTTTGTTCTTCAAAGGACTTTGTCAAGAAGGTGCAAAGGCAGCCTACTCAATGGGAGAAAATATTTGGAAACCACATATCTGATAAGGGTTTGATTTCCATGCTATATAAAGAGAGCATACAACTCAACAATAAAAGAGCAAGCAATCCAATTTAAAAATGAGCAAAAGACTTAAACAGACATTTTTCCAAAGAGGAAATATGAATGGCCAAAAAGCACATGAAAAAACGTTCAATATCACTAGCTATTAGGGAAATGCAACTCAAAACTACAATGAGATATCATCTCACACCTCATAGAATGGCCACTATTTAAAAAGCAGAAAATGATAATTGCTGAAGAGGATGTGGAGAAATAGGAACACTCCTTCACTTCACTGTTGGTGGGAATATAGAATGGTGTAGCCTCTGTGGAATACAGTTTGGCGGTTTCTCAGGAAGCTAAATATAGAACTGCCATATGATCCAGCAATCCCTCTACTAGGAATATATCCTGAAGGTCTAAAAACAGGAATATGAACAAACATTTGCACACCAATATTCATAGTGTCATTATTCACAATTGCAAAAGATGGAAACAACCCAAGTGTCCATCAACCTATGGGAAGATAAACAAAATGTGGTATATACATACAATGGGATACTGTGCTGCTGTAAGAAGAAATGAAATTGGGGCACATATTACAACATGGATGAAACTTGAAGATAATATGTTGAGTGAAATAAGCCAGACACAAAAGGACAATGCTATATGGTCTCAATAATATGAACTAAATATGAAGAATAAATGCATGGAGTTAAAACCTAGAGTCTAGGTTATTAGGAGATAGGATGAGGACTGAGAAGGGGTACTGATGCTTAACATATGTAGAATTTTTAATTAGCTTGACTGTAAGTGCAGAAATGGGTAGAGTTGATGGTAACACATTATAGTAAGTGTAACTAACATGGCTGGTTTATAAATGGGATTGTGGCTGAAAGGAGTAGTCTAGGGATGTAAATGTCAATTGAAAGAAAGCTAGAGAATAACCTAGGGAACCTGAATAACATAGTGAACCTGGTGGTGCATATGAGGATTGTGGTTAATAGTACAAATCAAGAATATTCTTCTATGAACAAGAACAAATGTATGTCACTATTACAAGGTGGTAAAAATATAGTGATGCATGGGAAAAATACAGTTAATGTAACATATGACTATAGTTAATAGCAGTGTTATAATATTCTGGCCTTAGTGTCAAGGAGGGTACTATATCAGTGCCAAGCGTTAATAATAGGGAGTGTGTGGGATTTTTTTCTTTTGACCAAGGGAAACATTAAAAAATTTACTCAAGCTCTGACTGCACAACTCTGTGATGAAAGTGAGAGCCACTGAATGTACACTTTGAATGGATTGTACAAGGAATGGGACAGTATAACACAGTGAACCATGTGGTGGATGATGGACTGTGGTTAACAGAACAAATATGAGAGTGTTCTCTCATGAGCTATAACAAATGTATAATACTAATACATGGTGTTAATAATAGGGAGGAGTATGGGAAAAGTATACCAAATGCTTATCTGCATTTCTTTAGGATGCATTCCATTGTTTTATCTATAGTGTTAGACTTCTAGAAAATCCTTTCTTTGTAAAGGGTCCCTCCCAGCAACATCCAGTGTAGGGGGCCATTTTATTTTACTTAACAAATGTAAAACTATATTACTTGCAAAAGTGCTTGACAGAACATAAATAATGAGTGCTTGAAGTAATAAATGATTTGGTTATAACATAAAAATAATAAGGGAAATAAATATATATTCAAGGTAAATCAAAGTAATGTCTGTATTCATATTTTATAAAACAATTTTTAACCTTGTGAAAAATACTATATAGTGTTAAGACTTGAGCTCTTGTTTTCCAAGTGCACCTTTGAGATTGAGTGTGTGTGAAGCATCAATTAAGGGACCACCTATTGTTTTCTATTTTAAGTTAGTCCTTGATTACTGAGACTTTGCATTAAGCCTGAAAAAGAAGGATAATATTTAAAAAGTAATATTAATATTTAAGAAGAATAACATTTGAATCTTCAAAGGATAAAAAGCAATGAAAATGGAACTTACTCCCTATATGTAGCTAAGAAAACAGTAAAAATTTGAATGGCTTTATCTTTTCTCATTTAACAATCTCATCCTCTTTTACCCAAGTAGACTTTTGAGAAATTTTCCTGTAATACTGTCATGGAATTTGGTATAGTATTCATCTGATCCCTGTTTAGTCCCTGTTTGGTCCCATTTGATTAAAAAAAATTTTTTTCACGGAAATTATATACTTTTCTGGACCTTATCCTTCAGATTATTCATTTGACAAATGTTTCCTGAGTATTAAGTGTGTTCCAGAAACTGTGCTGGTCACTAGGAATAAAATAGTGAGCAAAACAGTCCCTGCCTTGCTCTTGTGGTGTTTATTGTCTAGTGGGGAGATGGCTCTGATCAAATAATCACACAGTCCCATGAAGGAGAGGTACAAAGTAGTATAGAAATTGAGATAGGGGAACATGAACCTGTTTTGAGGGTCAAGGAAGACTTCTTAGATAACATCCCACTCAAGTTAAGATCTGAAGAATGAGAAGGAATTAATTAGGTATGTGGTGAAGGGGTGAGGGGGGACCGAGATGTGGGCATATGTTTTGCCAGAGGGAACAACATATGCAAAGTACCTGAATTAGGAGCAGGCATGGCCAGTTTAAAGAACTGAAAGAAGACCTGGAAAGCTGGAGTGGGGAGGATGAGGAGAGTAGTGGGAGGTAAGTATAGAGAGCTAGGGAATTAGGGACTTAATAATTTAGAGCTTTGTAGGACATGCTACGGATTGAATGTTTTCTAAGCACTGGAAAGCCATGGGAGCATTTTAAGCAGGAAAACATTATATTTGTATTTTGGAATGATCACTTTGGATACATTGTGGAGAACAGATTGGAGGGGGATGAAGTGGGAAACAGACTAATTAGAAAGTTGACAAAATAGTTCAGGCAAGAGATGATCAGAGCTTGGACTGGGTGACAGCAGTAGAAATTGAGAGAGGAAGGTGGAGTCACCTGGGATTAAATCCTGGCTCCACCACTTACGTAATTTCTCTGTGCCTCTGTTTTCTTATCTGTAAAATAGGATTAATAATGATATCTACCTTACAAAGTTATTGGGAGGAATAAATGGATGTTTCTTCTGTGAGTCTGTGTAATAAGCAGTGTGATTGCAAGAAAACATGTTTATAAAGCATCAAAACTGAGCAATATATGTGTATAGAATCTAATAAATTGTAAATAATATCTTCCTACATATGATAACTCATGTTACGTTTTACATTTTTAAGAACATCAATAATGCCTGGTTCTTTATTTTGACCCTCTAGGTACCCTTGGACAAGACGGTACAGCACTGCGCAAAGCACCGTAGACAGCAGTGAGGTGAAAACCTTCCAGGCCCTGGCTCACAGGTGGTGGGATGAGCAAGGAGCATATGCACCTCTTCATTCTATGAATGACCTGAGGGTGCCATTTATTAGGTAACATTCCTCTAAGTCTTTTTCAGTGCCACTCTTCCTAAAAATTCTTTTGAGTATTTTTCTCTTGGTTAATACGTAGGTTCAAAACGCTGCATTTTAATTTTGTTTTGGAAATTAGGGAGCTTCTTTTCAATATCCTTTGTTTGAAACCATTAATTTTTTTTTATAACATCACCGGTTCCTAGGCTGCTTTCATAGATTAACTTGAAGCATTTTTGAACATTATTAGGCTAATTAGTACTCAGTCCTTGTGAAAGGAAACAGGCTCTGTAGCATCAAGATCATTTTCTAGCGACTGATCTACAGTGGTCTCTTTGACTTTTAGGCAGTCCTGGTAAATGTAATACTGTTGATAAAATTCTATTTAACAAATATTTATTAAGAAATTACCTTGTACAGAGCTTGGGGGCTAGACTCTATAAGACTACTAAGATGAATTAACATAGTTCCATATACTTCAGGAACTTACAGTTGGCTGTGGGAGAAAGGGACAAGAGTTTATCATATATTAAGAAATTTTTAGGGAAGTGGCTGTGGCTCAATTAGTTGGGCTCCCGTTTACCATATGGGAGGCAAGCTGGCCTGTGCACAGCGCGGTGAGCCGTTACAGCAAGATGACGCAACAAAGGAAGACAATTAGACACAGAAAAAAAGAAATGCACAGCAAATGGACACAGCAAGCACAACCGGCAAGGGAGGGATAAATAAGTAAATAAAAATAAATCTTTAAAAAATACATATTTGTTGGGGCCAGCTAGATAGCTCAGTGGATAAGAGCGCCAGTGTACCACATGAGAGGCCCCGGGTTTGGTTCCCGGGGACCTCTCTGAGCGGGCAGACGGCCTTGAGAAAGGCAAGCCACCATGGGCGGGGCAAAGCCTCCGTGGGCAGGGAAGAAGGCTGCCACGGGCAGGGCGGAGCCCCCACGGGCATGGCTAGGTCACCCATGAAATACGGAGCTGCCGCCTGCGAAGCGTGGAAGCCGGGCAGCCCGCAGAACATGGAGCACTGCTGCCCGCAGAACATGGAGCGGAGCCGCCCGTGAAAACGGAATGGAGCCACTCACGAACGGAGCTAGCCGCCTCTGTGGAGGGCCGACTCAGCGCGTCGCCGCAAAGACGGGGGGAGACAAGAAGCAGACATAGAGAAACACAGAAGAAGGGACACACAGCAAAGAGCAAGCAGAAAGGGTGGGGGGATATGTAAAAAAAAAAATTAGAAACTCCAAATTAAAAAATATATATATATATATATTTGTTCATTTGTTTTTTTGCCCATTCTTTTGTGCATTACACATTTTTGAGCAGCCCATATGGACAAGCCACTGTAATAGACACTGAGAATATCAGACTCAGGCTCTAGCCTCAAAGAACTTCCTGATTAGTTTTTGTTGGCACATCCAAAATCAGTGCGACAAAAAAGGAAAATATTTGCACCTCTTTATTACCACTGAATTAGTGGATCACTGAAACACCAAGGCAGAGATAAACATTAATGTCATTCTGCTAATTTAGATCAGTGATCCTTAAAATGGGGGCTCTGGACAGCGGCATCAGTATCACCTGAGAACGCCTAGAAATAAAGGTTCTCATGCTTCATCCTGGACTTCCTGAGTTAGCAGCTCTGGACTTCATCAATTACAGATATTAACAGATACCCATTCAAGTTTGAGAACTACTCTTCACACACTGTAACATCTTTATTTAGACAATAAAACAGATCACCCAGAGTACTGTGGGCTCTGGTTACAAGTTTAGATTTATTCCATGCCTAATTGGAAGCCATTGAAAGGGAGTGACGTGATCTCCATTATGATATATAAAAGAGCTATTTTGGCTACTGTGTGAAAAATGGATTGGACTTTTATTGAAGTGAGTCCTTTTTGTATATTATAACATTCTGAATTGATCTACTTATCCACTATGCAGGTTCTTCTCAGAATTCAATTAATTTTAATAGCAATAAAAGGTATACTAAGATAATTCTTGGGAAACAGATGTGGCTCAAGTGATTGGGCTCCCGTCTACCACATAGGTGGTCGAGGGTTCAATTTCCGGGGTCTCCTGGTGAAAGGCAAGCTGGCCCATGTGGTGAGCTGGCCCACATGGAGTACTGGCCTGCGCAGGAGTGCTAGCCCGTGCAGGAGTGCTGGCCTGCGCAGAGAGCTGGCGCAGCACGATGACGGAACAAAAAGAGACACAGAGGAGAGACAACAAGAGATGCAGCAGACCAGGGAGCTGAGGTGGCACAAAAGATTGAGTACCTCTCTCCCACTCTGGAAGGTCCCAGGATTGATTCCTGGTGCTGCCTAAAGAGAAGACAGGCATACACAGAAGAACACAGAGCAGACAGCAAGTGCAAAAACAATGGGGGTGGGGGGTAAATAAATCTTTAAAATAAAAAAGATAATTCTCATTATATGTAGTATTGATTTTAGTGTAAGTATAATTAAGATACATACAGTCTAATTTACACTTTTTTTTTTTTTTAATGTACTGGGGCAGGGGATTGAACCCAGGACCTCACACATGGGAGCCTGAGCCTCATTGGTTCCCCTGAGTTGTTTTTTTTCATTTATTTGCTTGTTGTTTGTTTTTTGTTTTAGCAGGCAATGGAAACCAAACCCAGGACCTCCCATGTGGGAAGCAGGCACTCATCTGCTTAAGCTACATCTACTCCCTACAGTCTAATTTAAAAGTTTAGTTTGTAATGCCATTAGGTATATACCTACCTATGTGTATGTGCATGTGTGTATACACATGTGCATGTGTGTATGTCTTTGTAGTAAAGTATTACTATGATTAACTTAGAATTAAGTTTGCTTGATTTGGGTGCCTATTTATATGATCATACATGAAAAGACCATTAATTTAGAAAATTAAAAGAGATTCAGTTTAGAAGGTAATATAGATAAATCCTGAAACTATAGGTTTCCCATCTGCTTCTTCTAAGCCCTGTAAAATAATAACTCATTTGTAGCAGACCTGGAATGGACCTAGCAAGTGCTGACAGTGTAGGTAATAACAGTCTCAGGTGTCATGCTATCTTGAGCAAATAAAATTAAGTTAATCTAGACTAGATTATTTTAAAAGTTCTTATTTAGATTATCACTAAAGTAATAATTAAGTCATAATTACTACTAGATTATTTCTGTTTTACTTTTTTTATTTTTTTTAAAGATTTATTTTTAATTTATTTATATATCGCCCCCTTGCTGCTTGTACTCGGTGTGTTCATTTGCTTTGTGTTTCTCTGTGTCTGCTTGTCTCCCCCTGCTGCATCAGCTCACTGCATGGCAGCTTGCCTTCGCCAGGAGGCCCCAGGAACCAAACCCCCGGCCTCCCATGTGGTAAACCAGAGCCCAACCAATTGAGCCGCAGCCAGTTCCCTCTGTTTTACTTTAAACCTCCTACTTTTGATTATTGAAAATGTTTTATAAATTAAATCCAATAAGTAATGTGCTGTAAATAAAAGATCCATTTATCCAAAAATATAAACAATCCAGTTAAAATGAAAGTTTAAAATTTCCTCAAAAAGTGTACACTTTTAAGACTTTTCATTGATAAAATTAATCATTTGTCCTTATATGTTTTGAATTTTTTTAAAAAGAGACAATCTTTTGAAAACAGTTGCTAATCACCAGCCAGGAAAACCATTGTCTGGGATGAAGATTCTTGATGTTGGCTGTGGTGGTGGATTGCTAACTGAAGTAAGTAACTAATTTATAACTTTCTTGCCATTTTTAAGTGGGGAAGAAAAATTGAGAGGGAGAGGGTTTATGCCTCATTTATCCTTTCAACAAATAATATTTTGCATTGAAAAGAAAGAAATGCATACTGCTTTTTAAACTTTTTATGATTATAAAAGTAATACACACTTTTTTAAATCTAAAAGTTTTGGAAAAGTGAAGTGGAGGGTTTTAAAAAATTTTTATAAAAGTGAGATATCAGGCATTCGAATATCAATCGCCTAGCTTTGAAAATTATGTGATCTCTTCTGTCCTATTAGGCAATTTCTGCTTGTTTCAGTGCAATGATAAGTTGTCCTTTTGCACGTGTTTCAATAACAAAAGTTAATCGAATTTTGCCTCTTCGTGGGGCTTTTTCCTCAGATGCTTTAGAGTACTTGGATAGCCATTCTTACTGTGAAGAGTATTTGTTTAGCGGATAGTAAATTTATGCCCTGCAGCTCTATTTTGCATTCTTTTCTTAACACAACTTTTCCTTTCAGTGCTGCATCATAATCTAATCTTTGAAAGATATTTTGAGCAATAGTATAAGATACAAATGTAAGTTAAGATTCAATGGGATGTGGTACTGCTCAGGTCCATAACTCAACCAAGTTGATAATGAAGCCAACAAAGGCCTTTGATGCACAGATAAGTTTCCATGTGCACAGGCAACATGTTCGTCAGCTGGCAGTGGGCTAGTTTCTTTTGACATCAATTTTAAGAGGTGTCCCAAATTTCAGGAAAGTTTACATATGGGAAAATACATCCTTTACATCAAGAATATGTGGTATATCAAATTAAGTAAATATACTATATGTGTTCTTCGATCTGCTCAGTGTACTATTGCAGATTTTATGTCTTTAGAATTTAAAAAATACTGATTTGTACTTTTAGTTTATTTACTAACTTCTATTGTTTAATAGAAATACCATATAAATTTTGATCAAAATTAAGGCTGTGTTTAAAAACTTGATCATGACATGAGAAGTGATTGAATTTAACACTTGAAAAAGTTAACTAAGAAGGATTGTTTCTAGTCAGTCACAGAAAAAAACTGTTCTTTAGAAAATTTGAAATTCTCAGAAATCGATTACTGGTTTTACATTGGTGTGTTAGATTTATTACACTTTAAATGTGTCAATACTGTACCACATGCACATAAATGCACCTAGAGAATATAGACAAATTATTTTCACTGTTCTCAAGAGGTTCTTGATAACTTTTTTATTGTTCTCCTTTTAAGCTTTTTATTATACATATTAGAGAACCTGGTATGAGGAACTCTCATGTACCTATAAACCATCTCCAGTAATTATTACCTCATGGCTAATATTACTTCATTTTTGATAAGCTATGAATTGCTAACATGTGTTCTGTTTTCTTCCTGAGGGTAACATTTTTGTTTGTTTGCTTGTTTGTTTTTTATGCCATTAGCCTCTAGGACGGCTTGGGGCTTCAGTTATTGGAATTGATCCTGTGGAAGAGAACATTAAAACAGCAAAGAGTCATAAATCATTTGATCCAGTCCTGGATTCGAGAATAGAGTACAGAGTGTGTTCCTTGGAAGAGATTACAGAAGAGGCCAAAGAAACATTTGATGCTGTCATAGCTTCTGAAGTTATAGAACATGTGATTAATGTAGAAACATTTATACAGTGCTGCTATCAAGTGTTAAAAGTAAGACTTACAGAGTTTACTGGTTTGTTTTTAATTTTGTGTGTGTGTGTATGTGTCCACAATATTTTAACAGTTCAGCAGACAAGGTATTGGAGAGAAGAATAGAGAAGACAGCATCCCTGCTGGAGATTACTTCTGCCCACAGGCTTCATACTCTCAGCTTGAACCTCAAAACTGGTATCTTTTTTTTTTTTTTTTTTTTAATTAGAGCAGTTGTAGGTTTACAGAAAAAATCATGCAGATAATACTGATATCTTTTTTTTATACTGATATCTTAATGCCTATTAATTGGTATCTTGATGCTCAGGAATACTGGAAAATGTTGGTGCTGAAAACATTTGAAAAACTATACATTTATAGCAATATTTCCTCATGGTAGAGTCTGGATTAAACAACTAATAAACATTGAGTGAAATTTACCAAGAAATTTATTTGAATTAATACTTAAAAATCGATAAAACAATTATTCTCATAAATTTATGTAACAAATAGTATTTGTTTAGTTACTCTGTATAAAATATATGTATAACAGTTTCCAGCCTATAAAAATACTTTGCACATATAATCTCATTTGATCTATCTAGAATCAGGTGAGAAAGGTAAGGCAGGCATTGTTATTGCTTCCTTAGACCAATGAGGACTCAGGATTTGAGAGATATCAAAAGGTGACTGGGACCCAGAAGCAAATATGTGACAGCCCATGGCCGAGACAATCAGAACATGTTGGGGCTGTGAACTGCTGCTGGGCCACCGCAGAGCCCTTCCAGGTGAGAACCGCGAGGGAGGCTGAGCCCAGCTGGGATCCTTCGACCTGTGGGCACCCGCCTGACAGTTGCCCCCAGGAAGCAGTGCTGGAAATGGGGGAACAGTGACAACAGCAAGGAAATAGAATAAGAGGAACAAAGTGTCAAAGGGAAAACTTACCACACACATAAAAACAGCAATTAAACAAAACCCCAGAGTAGAGAAAGAAACTAATGAACTGAATAAACCCATCAAGATAAAGAGATGCCTAAACACCAAGAAAAAATTATAAACCATACTAAGAAACAGGAAGACATGGCCAAGTCCAATGAGCAAACTAAAAACCAGGAGGAGATGCAGAACAAGGAACAACTAATCAGAGCTATCCAAACAAATATCATGAACCAACTTAATGGAGTGAAGGAAGAGATTAAGGATATTAAGAAGACACTGGGAGAACATACTGAAGAAATTGTAAACGTACATTAAAAGATAACGGATATGATGGTGATGAAAGGCACAATCCAAGAGATCAGAAATACACTGGAAGCACAAAACAGCAGATTTGAACAGGCAGAGGAAAGAATTAGCGATGTGGAAGACAGTACATCTGAAATCAAACAGCTACTAGAACAGATAGATAAAAAGATAGAAAAAAATCCAGCAGGGACTTAGGGATCTGAATGACAAAACAAAATGCACAAACATACACATATAGGCATCCCAGAGGGAGAAGAGAAGGGAAAGGGGACAGAAGGAGTGTTGGCAGAAATAATAGCTGAACAATTCCCAACCCTATTGAAGGAGAAGGATGTACATGTGCAGGAAGTGCAGCACACCCCAAACAGTATAAATCCCAACAGGCCTACTCCAGGATGCATACTTGTCATATTGTCCAATGCTCGAGACAGAAAATACTGGAAAAAGCCAGAGAAAAGAGAACCATCACATATAAGGGAAGCTCAATAAGATTAAGTGCTGATCTCTCATATGAAACCATGGAGGCAAGAAGGCAATAGTATGACATAGTCAAGGTGCTGAAAGAAAAAAACTTCCAGCCAAGGACTCTATCCAGCAAAGTTGGCATTCAAAAAATGATGAATTCAAAATATTCACAGATAAACAGAAATTAAGAGAGTATGCCAATAAGAAACATGCCCTTCAAGAAATACTAAAGGGAATGCTGTAGGTTGAAAGGAAAAAACAGGAAAGAGAGAGTTGGAGGAGAGTGTAAGAAGAAAAAAAAAGAAATAAAAATAACATATGACATATATAAACCCCAAAAAATTATAGCTAAGTAAGTAATTCCTTAACAATAATAACACTGAATGTTAATAGATTAAACTCACCAGTCAGGAGACACAGATTGACAGAGTGGATTAGGAGATATGACCCATCTATATGCTGTCTACAAGAAACCCACCTTAGACCCAGGGATTCAAAGAGGCTGAAAGTGAATGGCTGGAAAACAATTTTACAAGCAAACATCAACCAAAAAAGGATGGGAGTAGGTATACTTATATCGGACAAAATAGACTTTAAATGCAAAACTATTTTAAGAAACAAAGATGGACACTATATATTAATAAAAGGGGTAATCTTTCAAGAAGAAAGAGCAATCAAAAGATTTATGCACCTAACTGGGGCATCTCAAAATATGTGAGGCAAATACTGGAAAGGCTAAGTGGAGAAATAGATGCCTCCATAATTATAGTGGGGGATTTTAATATACCATTGTCAGCATTAGACAGAACATCTCAACAGAGAATCAATAAAGAAACAAAGCCTTTGAATAATATATTAGAGTATCTGGACCTAACAGACATATACAGAACACTACACCCAAATACAGCAGGATATACTTTCTCCTTGAGTGCACATGGATCATTCTCCAAGATAGACCATATGCTAGGCCACAGAACAACTCTCAATGAATTCTGAAAGATTGAAATTATACAAAATAATTTCTCTGACAACAATGGAATGAAGCTGGAAATCAGTAAGAGCCAGAGAACCAGATTAGGCACAAAGATATGGAAGTTAACAAACTCTTAGAGAAACAGTGGGTCAAGGAGGAAATTACAAAAGAAATAAGTAACTACCTTGAAACGAGTGAAAATGACAACACAACATATCAAAACCTATGGGATGCAGCAAAAGCTGTTCTGAGAGGGAAATTCATAGCCATAAATGCATATATCAAAAAAGAAAGAGCTAAAATAGAATACCTAATTGCACACCTAGAGGAATTAGAAAAAGAACAACAAACTAACCCCAAAGAAAATAGAAAGAAGGAAATAACAAAGATTAGAGCAGAATTAAATGAAATAGAAAATAAAACACTAGAAAAAATAAAACCAAAATATGGTTCTCCTAGATCAATAAAATGGACAAACCCTTAGCTAGACTAACAAAGAAAAAAAGAGAAAAGATGGAAATACACAAAATAAGAAACGAGAAAGGGGATATCACCACTGACCCCACAGAAATAACGAGTTTCATTAAGAGGATACTTTGAAAAATTATATGCCGAGAAGAATGGTAATTTAGAGGATATGGACAAATTCCTAGAAACACACAAGCAGCCTACACTGACGAAAGAAGAAATTGATGAACTCAACAGACAAATCACAAGTAACGAGATTGAATTTGTCATTAAAAACTTCCCAACCAAGAAGAGCCCAGGACCAGATGGCTTCACAGTTGAATTCTACCAAACATTCCAGAAAGAAGTAACACCAATCCTGCTTAAACTCTTCCAAAAAATAGAAGTAGAAGAGACATTGCCTAACTCATTCTATGATGCCAACATTACCCTAATACCAAAGCCAAACAAAAATGCCACAAGAAAGGAAAATTACAGACAAATCTCTCTAATGAACCTAGATGGAAAAATCCTCAACAAAATACTTGCTGATCATATTCAACAACACATCAAACAAATTATACACCATGACCGAGTGGGTTTCATCCCTGGAATGCAAAGAGTTTCAACATAAAATCAATCAACGTAATACAACACATAAACAGATAAAAAGAAAAAAATCACATAATCATCTCTATAGGTGCAGAAAAAGCATTCGACAAAATATGGCACCCTTTCCTGATAAAAACACTGCAGGGGAACCATCTGTAGCTCAATTGGTAGGGCTCCGGTTTACCACATGGGAGGCCCTGGGTTCGGTTCTCGGGGCCTCCTTGAGCAGGCAGACCGCCTTGAGAAGGCAAATCGCCGTGGGCAGGGCAAAGCCGCTGCGGGCAGGGCAAGCCCCTGTGAGCAGGGCAAGCCGCCGCGCAGTGAGCTGACTCGGTGGGTTGCCACAGCAGGGGGAGACAAGCAGACACAGAGGATCGCAAAAATGAACACAGCAAGAACAAGCAGAAAGGGGGGGGGGATATATAATAAAAAACAAAACAAACAAACAAACAAAAACACTGCAAAGGATAGGAATAGAAGGAAACTTCCTTAACATGATAAAGGGTATATATGAAATACCCACAGCTAACATCATATACAATGGTGAAATCCTAAACACTTTCCTTCTAAGATTGGGAACAAGACAGGTATGCCCACTATAACTGCTCCTATTTAACATTGTGTTAGAAGTACTTGCTTGAGCACTTAGGCAAGAAAAACTATAAAAGGCATCCAAATTGGAAAGAAAGAAGTCAAAATTTCACTATTTGCAGACAACATGATCCTATACATAGAAAGCCCTGAGAAATCTACAGGAAAGCTTCTAGAGCTTATAAATGAGTTCAGTAAAGTCACAGGTTATAAGATCAGTACACAAAAATCAGTAGCATTTCTGTACACCAATAATGAGCAATCTGATGAGGAAATCAAGAAAAAAATCCCGGGGCTGGCTTGATAGCCCAGTGGATAGGGTGCCGGCATACCACATGGGAGGCCCTGGGTTCAATTCCCGGGGACCTCTCCTAGTGGGCAGACCGCCTTGAGAATGGCAAGCCGCCATGGGCGGGCCAGAGCCGCCGTGGGCAGGGCAAAAAGCTGCCACGGACAGGGCAAAAGCCGCCACGGGCAGGGCAGGTCGCCCGCGAATGGAGCGCAGCCAGCCACCCGCGAACTGAAAGCCGGCCGTGAATAGAAGCAGAAGCCGCCCACAAGCGGGGAAAGCCGTGCCTGCGCAGTGACCAGTCTCAGCGCGTCGCCGCAGCAGGGGGGAAGGGGAGATACGTAATAAAATAAATAAATCTTTAAAAAAAAAAAAGAAAAAGAAAAAAATCCCATTTACAATAGTAACTAATAGAATCAAATACCTAATAATAAATTTAACTAAAGATGTAAAAGACTTATACACAGAAAACTACACAACACTGTTAAAGGAAATCAAAGAAGACTTAAATAAATGGAGGAATATTTCCTGTTCATGGATGGGAAGACTAAACATCATTAAGATGTCTGTCCGGGGCCGGCTCGATAGCCCAGTGGATAGGGTGCCGGCATACTACATGGGAGGCCCCGGGTTCGATTCCTGGGGACCTCTCCTAACGGGCAGACCGCCTTGAGAATGGCAAGCCGCCATGGGCGGGCCGGAGCCGCCGTGGGCAAGGCAAGAAGCTGCCACGGACAGGGCAAGAGCCGCCACGGGCAGGGCAGGTCGCCCGCGGATGGAGCGCAGCCAGCCACCCGCGAACTGAAAGCCGGCCGTGAACGGACGCAGAGACCACCCACAAGCGGGGAAAGCCACGCCTGCGCAGTGACCACTCTCGGCGCGTCGCCGCAGCAGGGGGAAGAGGAGATATGTAATAAAATAAATAAATCTTTAAAAAAAAAAAAGATGTCTGTCCTACCCAAACTGATCTATAGATTTAATGCAATTCCAACAAAAATCAACACAGCATTTTTTACCAAACTGGAAAAACTATGAAATTTATATGGAAGGGCAAGAGGCCCAAACAGCCAAAGACATATTGAAAAAGAAAAGTGAAATTGGAGGAATCACACTACCTGACTTTAAAACATACTACAAAGCTACAGCGGTCAAAACAGCATGGTATTGGCACACGGATAGACATACTGACCAATGGAACCGAATTGAGATTTCGGATATAGATCCTTGCATATACAGTCATTTGATATTTGAGAAGGCCACCAAGCTCACTCAACTGGGAGATAATGGCCTCTTCAACAAATGGTGCTTGGAGAACTGGATATCCATATCCAAAAGAATGAGAGAGGAACACCATCTCACACCTTATACAAAAATCAACTCAAGATGGCTCAAAGATCTAAATATAAGACCATAAAGACCTTGGAAGATAATGTAGGGAATCATCTACAGGACCTCGTAATAGGAAATGGTTTCATGAACTTCACACCCAAAGCACGAGCAGCGAAAGGAAAAATAGATAAATGAGACCTCCTCAAAATTAAAAACTTTTGCACCACAAAGGAGTTTTTCAAGAAAGTGAAAAGATAGCCCACTCAATGGGAGAAAAATTTTGGTAATCATATATCTGATAGGAGCCTAATATCCAGCAAATATAAAGAAATCCTGTATCTCAAAAATAAAAAGATAAACAACCCATTTAAAAAATGGGCAAGTCATTTGAACAGACACTTCTCCCAAGAAGAAATACAAATGGCTAAAAAGCACTTGAAAAGATGCCCAACATCACTTACTATTAGGGAAATGCAAATCAAAACTGCAATGAGATACCATCTTACACCCATTAGCCTGGCAGCCATTAAAAAACAACAACAGAGGACTACAAGTGTTGGAGAGGATGTGGAGGAACAGGAACCCTCATCCACTGCTAGTGGGAATGTAGAATGGTCCAGCCATTGTGGAGGACAGTCTGGCAGTTCCTCAAAAAACTAACTATAGATCTGCCATTTTTCCAGCAATTCCACTCCTGGGGATATACTCAGAAGAATTGAAAGCAGGGACACGAACAGAATATGCACACCAATGTTCATAGCAGCGTTATTCACTATTGCCAAAAGTTGGAATCAACCCAAATGCCTATCAACAGATGAATGGATAAAAAAATGTGGTTCTCTTGCAATTTCTTCTTTGACCCACTGATTGTTTAGGAGTATGTTGTTTAATTTCCATATATTTGTGAATTTTTGGTTTTCTGCCCTTTACTGGGGCAGTCTTCTAGAGAATGTAGGAGTGGTCATTTTGTCATAGTGTGTTGTATCAGTGGGTGGAGACGCACACAATGAGTGGGAAGGAGTTGGACTCCCTTCCTGGGAAGGCCTGATGTGTTCTCAAACGGGTGGGTTTCTCTCGAGAGCATGGGCGGTTTCTAATAGGGGAGGACAGATCAGTGTGTCAAGCCCTCAGTGTTGTTGCAAGTAACTATGAATCTTGTCCTTCAAGGAGTGAAGCCTGGTGGTTGCCAAGGGGAGGAGGAGGGAGGTATAGAATAGATTGAAGAGTGGGTATTTAGGGGGCAATGGAAGTGTTCTGCATGATCTTGCAATGATGGATACAGGCCATGTTAAATTTCAGCAAAAATTTATAAAAGTGTATGATCTAAAATGTAAACCATAATGTAAA
>PVKH010014812.1:0-16335 GCA_004027955.1 Chaetophractus vellerosus
CTATTCTGAGTTTATTTATCATTGAATTATCCACAGTCTGCTGCCTGAAGACACACTGGCAAATTAGCTCTCCTCACCCTGCACCACAAACAGTTCTACATACAGTTAGCAAAGGAGGTACATGACCTAGGTCCTCAATGGTTTAAGTGTTTTCCTACCTGGTTCCTACTGAGGAACGAAACACGAAGATAAAGGCAAAATAAAACCACACCAAACTTCTAGCGTGTCGGACATCTTTCCAAAGGATTTAACCCAGCCCGGCCCCAGCCCGGCCCCAGCCCGGCCCCTTACCGCTGGCTTTGCTCAGTGGATGCGGCTGTGCTGCAGCACGAAGGACAGACACAGTGGGGGCCTGTTTCCAACCCGCAGAGCCCGCGTTTCCGGGCGCCAGGAGGGCCCACGGGCCCACCCTTTCCCCGACGCCTCACCTTCTTTGGCAGAAGACTTCTGAGACGACTCCCCTACCCTCGAGTGTGGCCAGCTCTACCTGGGCGGATGTGAACACCGACGCCAGTCCTCGGCGACAGTAGGCAGAGGCGCCCACAGAGGAGGCTAGTTAGAGCCCGCACTCCTAGGCACATGCACGCGCACGCCCAACCACGCGCACGCGCACACCTAGCCATGCGCACGCGTAATTTGTGAAGATGGAGGATGCTAGGGAGGCCTTTTACCCGCGCATTTTTTTCTGACGAGAAAATAGGTCCAGAGAGGGTAAGTGGTTTGCTCCACATTACACAGCTGGGAAGTGGCAGAACCTGAATTTGAACAAAGGCCCTTGGGAAGCCTCTAGGGTGGCAGGCACGTCTCCCTCCCAGCCGTCCGGCTCTGAGGCCAGGGCTGAGGAGAGCAAGTGGGAGGGTGTCTGTGTGCACTGGTGATCCGGTGACCGAGAAGGGCTGACGCGGAAGGGATGCTCACAAGGCCATTCTTTATCTGGACACTTTTATCTTCTTCATGTGATTTTCTTGCTTAAAATCTAGAGAGTGGGTAGTATGAAGAATGACTTGTCCTTCTCTACCTTCAAGGCCCAGCTCGAGCCTCCCAGGGATGTCCTCCTAGACGAAAGCCCTTAGTGACCACTCCCCTTCCGAAAGCCTCTGGCACTGAAGACCAAGCCTCCCTTGCGGCAGAGTCTGTGCTGCCTTGATGTCTTGTGACTCATCTATTCATGTCACCTGACCACTCCTGTCATCTGATTATAAGCCCCCGGAGAGCGGGGATCGCGTGTTGTTGGTCTCTTTTTAGCGCAAATAGCAGATGCTGAAGGCACTGTTGTAAATGATAATAAGATTGCTTTCTAGTGTGGTCTAATTATTTGCGGTGGTGGGAGATAGCAGTGGCCAGCTATTTTGGCTTATTGGGCCTGGCCTGATTTTCGAAGCCCAGCACATTAACTCTTTAATTGCTTAAATTGCTCAAGTTTAAATGAGGTCACTCACATTCCCTGAGCCTGCACATCCTGGGGGGGGGGGGGGGGGGTTGAGTATAGGGTGGCCTCGCAGCACAGGGGAGATGAGGGAAAGCTGCCCCAGCCTCCAAAATGTCCTTTGCTTCCTACAGAAAACCCAGAGATAGAGAGACAGCTGTAAGTGGGAACCGGGACAAGGGAGTGTTTTCATCATTGACTGTGTTCGGCTCCTGAAGGTTTCTGTGCTCACTGATGCTCATGCTAATACCACCCTGTTGTTCTGTAAGAGATGAACTGGTTTTCCAGAAATGCCCACTGTCTGCTGAGTGTTTACACCAGGCAGGGGTGGGCGTTGGTGGAGTAGCTGTCCCATTCCTCTTCTTGGTCTGTAGGCAGCTCCAGGCTGAGCAAGTATGGGACCCAAATTGGGGACATTATGAGAAGATGCTCAATATCACTAGCAAGTAGGTAATGCAGATCAAAACCACAATGAGATACCATTTCATGCCCACTAGAATGGCTACTATTAAAAAAAAATGGAAACTTACAGGTGTTGGTGAGGATGTGAAGAAGTAGGAACACTCATTCATTGTTGGTGGGAATGTAAAACAGTGCAGCTGCAGTTTGGTGGTTCCTCAGAAAGTTAGGTATAGAATTACCATATGACCCAGCAACCCCCCTACTCAGTATATACCCAAAAGAATCGAAAGCAGGGACTTGAACAGATATTTACACATTGATGTTCACAGCATTATTCACAATTGCCAAAAGATGGAAGCAACAAGTGCCCATCAACTGATGGATAAATAAAATGGGGTATAAACATACAATGAGATATTATTCAACTGTAAAAAGGAATGAAGTTTTCATCCATGCGACAACATGGATGGACCTTGAAGATATTGTGTTGAGTGAAATCAGACACAAAAGGACAAATGACCTCACTCATATGAAATATTTAGAATATGCAAACTCATAGAGTCAGAATCTAGAATAAAGGTTACCAGGGGATGGGGTGGGGTTAGGGAATGGGGAGTTAATGCTTAAATTGTACAGAATGCTTAAATTGTATTTTGGCTGATTGTAAAGTTTTGGTAATGGTTGATGGTGATGGTAGCACAACATTGTGAATGTAATAAACAGCATTGAATCATATATGTGAAGGTAGCTAAAAGGAGAAATCTTAGTTTATATATATGCCACTAGAATAAAAAGTTTAGGGGGCGGGCTATAGCCCAGTGGATAGGGCGCCGGTTCACCACATGGGAGGCCCCGGGTTCGGTTCCCGGGGACCTCTCCAAAGCGAGCAGACCCCCTTGAGAAGGGCAAGCCGCTGTGGGTGGGGCAGAGCCGCCATGGGCAGGGCAGAAAAAGCTGCCACAGGCTGGGCAAAGCCACCACGGGCAGGGCAAGTCACCCGTGAATGGAGCAGATCCGCCCATGAACAGAAGCGGAGCCACCTGTGAACGGAAGCAGACCTGCCCACAAATGGAGCAGAGCTGCCTGTGCAGTGACCTGACTTGGCACATCGCCGCAGCGCGGGGAGACAGAGCAGACACAGAAGAACGCAGAGAAATGAACACAGCAAGAGCAAGCAGAAAGGGGGGGATATGTAACCAAAAATAAATAAATAAATAAATAAAAATAAAAATAAAAAGTTTAAAAATATATGACTGAACAACACAACAATGAACCCTGTTGTAAATGATGGACTATAGTTAATAGTACAATTATTAAAATGTTCTTTCATGAATTGTAACAAATATACTACACTATTGCAAGGTGTTAATAATAGAGTGTTGTATGGGAACTCTGTATTATCTGCATGATTTTTCTGTAAACCTTCAACTTCTTTAATAAAAACAAATTCCATGGGGTGAGGAAGGAAACCTTCTGTCAGTCCCATCAGCGGACCTCCTCCCCCCATCTACCAAGACAGCCTGCAGTGGCCTTACACTAGGCCTGACTCTGAAGACTGCCTGAGCTGGCTCTAGTTCTACCAACAAGCAGTTGTGTAGCTCAGGCCACTGTGCTAAACTTCTCTGAACTTCAGGCACCACATCTATAAAGTAGAAAAAAAAAAGTCTGCCCAGCCTACCTCAGAGGGTTATGAGAATTGTAGACATTTGAATTTCAGGGGTTAGAAATTGTCTAGTCCATTCTCACTAACCGTGAGGCCTAGAGAGGTTAAGCACCATGTCCAGGGTCACACAGCCTGGCAGAACTAAGACTAGAACTTGGGTCTTTGTGGTTTTCCTAGTCCCTGTTTATACTCTTATTATTGGACATATCATGCTTTATTTGTTTACTTGTCATCTATGTGGAAGTGTAAACTCCTAGAGGGCAGGGATCCAGGCTCACACGCCTTTGTATCCTTAGCATACAGAAGGTGCTTAATAAATGCATATTGAACTAAACTGACCCTGACTCTTTTCTCTATACCATGCTCTCTCTGGTCCTGGATGTACACCTGTACTTCTAGTTCAGCTGCCCACAAAGTATGAAAACTTATGAATGATTTTGAGAAAAAGATAAGCAAGATGCTCAACTGCCTTAAGATATCCTTTATGGGGGCTGTGGGAGGGGTGGGGGGTGGCATATGGGTACTCCTGGAATCTCTGTGTAACATTTGTGTAATCAATGTATCCTAAAAATGTATATAGATATATAAAAAATAAATAAATAATTAATCAAAAAAAAAAAGATATCCTTTATGGTCCTGTAGTCTAGAGTTCAGATCTTTTTGAGCAGATATACCTAAGACAAAATTGGAATAACAATAATAATATTAATTAAAAGCTTACTGTGGGTCAGGCACTCTGCTAAGCATTTCACATGTGCTTTAGCACAGTGCCTGGCCATTTGCAAGTTCTCAGTATAAAAACTGCTGTTATTATTATCTTGTTTAACTTTATGATGTAAATTGAGTAGGGTAGTAGTCAGAGCATGCTAACTGCTGTAATAATCCCCAAATTTCAGATCCTTAACAAAGTAAAAATCTATCTTACACACACCGCAGACTAATGCAGGTCAGTGATAGGGGACAGCTCTGCTCTATCTAGGGCCTATGAATATAGAGATTCACACAGGATGGTTTTTAGGAGATGTGATAGATGTGACTGCCACTCGCCAATATTTTTTATTTTCCTTCTGGGCACATGGAAGGGTTGCATTTCTGGATTTCTTTGAAGTAAAGTGTTCATGTGACTTGCTTTAACCAGAGAAGTGATACATGTCATTTCCAGGTGGAAGCATTTAGGAACCAGTACACACTTGCCCATATTCTCTCTTCCCCTTCATAGTGATTTGTTGATTTAGGGGTTCCATAAGATGAGGCATCCTGGAATGCTAAGGCAGTGCCCAGAGGACCCATTTCCTGGAGCACTGCCTGGACTTGTGGCAGACTGTGTACATGAGAAATAAAGCCGCTGAAATTTCGGGTTTGTTGTTATCTTACATATCCTAAGCTAGACTAGACAGGACCTAGACCAGAAGGTGGCGCATATCACATTGTGGTAAGGGAGACTGGGAAATAAAATTCAGCTGTATGCTTGTGGTTCACTGAGATCCTTGATTCTCCGAATTGTCTTCCAAAATTTTTGGAAAATTTTTGGAAAGTTCTCTGCCCATATCTCTTCAAATGTCTTCTGCCTGATCCTTCTTCTCTCCTTTCCTTCCAGGATTCTGGTTAGGCTGTGTGATATCACACAGGTCTCTAAAGCTCTATTTGTGATTTCTTTTTCTTTTTTTTTTCTTCTATGCTTTGGTTTGGGTATTTTCCATTGGCCTATCTTTGAGTTCACTGATCTTTTCTTCCACTGCGTCCAATCTGCTAAGTCTATTCAATAAATTCTGCATTTTAGATAATATATTTTTCAATTCTAGAATTTCACTTTAGTTACTTTATAGTTTCAAGATTCATTTTTTCCTCATATAGCTAGCTAGCTGTTCCATATAAATAGCCATTTGTTGAAAAAAACTTTCCTTTGGCCTATTGAATGTTTTCAGTGCCTTGGTTGAAAGTCAATTGACCCTCTTAGTGTGGGTTTATTTTCATACTAATTTGTTCCATTGATCTATTTGTCTATCTTTACACCGATATTACACTTTTTTTTTTTTCAAAATTATTTTGATTCTTCTAGGTCCTTTGCCTTTCCATACAAATTTTAGATTCATCTAGTCAATTCTACAAAAAAGCCTACTGGGGTTTTCATTGGGATTGTATTGAATCTATCTGAAAAACAGTTTTGCGGAAATATGTGGTTTTAATAATCTGAGTATTCTAATCAGTGAAATATCTCCATTTACTTAAGTTTTTAAACATTTAAATTTAAAAAATTTTCTCTCAGCAATGTTTTAAAAGTTTTAAGTGCAGAGTTTTTGCATATATTTTAAGTTTATACCTAAGCATTTTTAGTTTTTGATGCTATTATAAATGATATTGTTTTCAAATTTTCATATTTCAGTTGTTAATTGCAATTGATTTTCATATATTGACCTTTTAGCCTGTAACTTTGCTAGATTCACTTAACTCTGTTAAATTTAATTAATTAGTTTAAGATTGCTTGGAATTTTCTGGGTACATAATATGTTGTTCGTGAATAAAGCCAGTTTTACTTCTTCCTTTCCAATCTTTTTATTTTATTGTATCTGATCTTTTATTTCTCTGTATCATCTTACTGAACTGGCTGGGATCTCCAACACAATGTTGAAAAGAAGTGATAAGACTGTCTGTACTTGCCTTATTCCTGATCTTAGGTGAAGGTGTTCAGTTTTTCATCATTAACTATGGAACTATGGTCTTATTTGCAGGTTTTCATAGATGCTCTTTAACAGCTTGAGGAAGTTTCCTTCTCTTTCTAGTCTGCTAAGAGTTTTTAATTATAACTGGATTTTTGAATGTTAAACCTTGCTTGCATTCCTGGGATAAATCCCACTTCTTCATGATATATTAGCTTTTTACATATTGTTGGATTTGATTTGTTAATATTTTGTTAAGAGTTTTTGAGTCTGTATTCATGAGGGATTTTTAAAGCAATTTTTAAAATTGAGGTAGAACATGGGAGGCCCCGGGTTCAGTTCCCGGGGACCTCTCCTAGCGGGCAGACCGCCTTGAGAATGGCAAGCCGCCATGGGCGGGCCAGAGCCACCGTGGGCAGGGCAAAAAGCTGCCATGGACAGGCAAAAGCCACCACGGGCAGGGCAGGTCGCCCGCTGATGGAGCGCAGCCAGCCACCCGCGAACTGAAAGCCGGCCATGAATTGAAGCAGAAGCCGCCCACAAGCAGGGAAAGCCGCGCCTGCGCAGTGACCAGTCTCGGCGCGTCGCCGCAGCCGGGGGGAGGGGAGATATGTAATAAAATAAATAAATCTTTTAAAAAAATAATAATAAAATAAAATTGAGGTAGAGTCACATACCATACACTCCATCTAAAGTGTATATTCAGTGGCTTTTGGTATAATCACAGATTTGTGAATTCATCACCACAATCAATATTAGAGCATTTCTATCATTCCCAAAAGAAAACCCCCTGGCCCCCAGCAGTCATCTCTCAATCCCTCTATCCTTCATGAGGGATATTGGTCTATAGCTTTCTTGTAGTGTCTTTGTCTTTATTTCATGTTATCAGGACAGTGCTAGCCTCATAAAATGAGTTGGGAAGTGTTCCTCCCTTCTTTTATTTTCTGAAAAATGTGTAAAATTGGCATTATTTCTGTTTCAAATGTTTGATAAAATTTGCCAGACATGCCATCTTGGCATTGAGTTTTCTTTGTGGGAAAGTTTTGATTACAGATTCAATTTCTTTAATAGATACAGGATTATTTAGATTTTCGACTTTTTCTTCTATTAGAATTGATAATTTGTTTTTTTTCTACAAATAATTCTTCTATTTCATCTCAGTTTTCAAATTTATTGGCATTAAGTTTTTCATAATATCCCCCTGTCATCCTTTTATGACCTTTGGGATCTGTAGTGATATCTCTTCTTTCACTCCTGATATTGGTAATTTGTGATTTCTTCCTTTTTTACTTGTTCTGTGTACCTAAGTAGTTTATAAATTTTGTTAATCTTTTTAAAGAACCAAGTTTTGATTTTATTGTTTTTTCCCTAAAATTTTCTTGTTTTCTACTTCATTGAATTTCAACTTTATCTTTATTATTTTATTTCCTCTGCTTGTCTAGATTTATTTTGATTAGCTTTTCAAGCTTAGCAAGGTTGTGGAAACTTAGAGCACTGATTTTCCGGCTTTTTTCTTTTATAAGTGTTTTGAGCTATAATTAGCTGCATCCCACAAATTTTATGGTTTTATTATCATTTGACTCAAAATGTATCCTAATTTCTCTTTTAATTTCTTCCTTGACCCATGGATTATTTAGAAAAGTGTTGCTTAATTTCCAAATATTTGGGACTTTTCCAAATATATTTTTGTTATTGATTTTGAATTTAATTCTATTGTGTCAGAAAAAGAATTATTACTTGATCTTAATCCTTTAAAATTTATTGGGACTTACGTTATTGCCCAACATAAAGTTTATATTGATAAATGTTCCATGTGCATTTGGGAAAAAATTGTGATTCTCTTGAGTGTAATTTGTATCAATGCCTCTGATCATGTTGTTTAAGTCAGTATCCTTACTGATTTTTTAAATCACATTTTTGTTCTCAATTACTGAGAGACAAGCATTGAAATGCTGCATAATAACTGTGGATTTTTCTATTTCTCCCTTCTGATTTTTGTTTTCTATATTTGGAAGCCCTGTTGTTAGGTATATACACATTTCAGATTGTTATAATCTGTCCCTTTTATCATACAATCCATCTAAAGTGTACATTCAGTGGCTCTTGGTATCATCAAAAGCCTCTTTTTCTCTAGTAATACTCTTTGTTCTCATGTCTAATTTGTCTGATTTTAAGATAGCCACTCCAGCTTTCTTCTGATTAGTATTTACTTGGTATACATTTTCCCATCTTTTTACTTTTCTTTTGCAATGTGAATCTTCTGTTAATCGCATATATTTGCAATTTGCTTTTATCTTTTAAATCTAGTCAGACACTCCCTGCCTTTAGAGTATTTAGTCCATATGCATTTAATGTAATTATTTATGTTGTTGGGTTAAGTTTATCTTCTTGCTCTTTGTCTTCTATTTGCCTCATTTTTTATGATTCCATTTATATCCACTATTGGCTTAATAGCTATACTTCTGTTTCGGTTGTTTAGTGGTTCTCTACAGTTTAAAATTTCCATCTTTCAATTATTACAGTCTACATTCAAATATATAATACCACATACTTATACCTTACAACAATATACATTCATTTTCCTGTTTCCATGTTTTGTGCTACAGTCATCATATAATTTGTTTCCATATTTGTTTTAACCCCATAACACATTGGTATGATTCTTACTTTAAACAGTCACCTATTTTAAAAAATAAATTTAAAATTAAGAACAAATTCTTTACTCTCTGCCCACCTACTTACCATTTTTGGCACTCATGATTCTTTCATACAGATCCAAGTTTCCAGCTGGTAATACTTCCCTTTGATTGAAATGGTTTCTTTAACATTTCTTATAGTATAGGAATGCTTTTGTCTGAAAATTTCTCTATTTCCCCTTCAATTTTGAGGGTTTTCACTGGGTATGGATTTCTAGGTTGTCAGTTTGTTTTTTCAGCACTTTAAAAATGGCATTCCATTGTTTTGCATATTTCTTATGAGAAAGCAGGGACCAGTCTTACTATTGTTCCCATGTATGTGATGTCTTCTTTTCTCCCTTCCCCTATTATGTTTTTCTCTTTATAGTTAGTTTTCAGGAATTTCATTAATTCATTAATTGTGTACTTTGGTGTAGATTCCTTCATGTTTATATTTGGTGTGGGGCGGGGTATGTGTGTTCATTTGACTCTTAGATCTGCGCTTAGGTAAAACGTTTGGTAAAATGTGAAAATTTTGATTATTTCTTTAAATATTTTCTTCTGCTCCAATCTCTCTTTTCAGGTACTCAAATTATCTGTATGTTAGCCCAGTTGGTATTGTCCCATCAGTCACTGAGACTCCCTACAATTTAAAAAACAATTTTTTTCCTCTCTGTTTGGATAGTTTTTATTGTCCTATTTCAGGTTATTGATATTTACTTCTGCATGTTTAAACATCTTTTTAAAGGTCTTCTAGTGAACTTTTTTATTGTAGAAGTTATGTTTTTCAAATATAGAATTATCTTTTTTAATATATATATTTTTTATTATATATCCCCCCCCTTTCTGATTGTTCTTGCTGTGTCTGCTTGTCTTCCCCCCGTTGCGGCGACCTGCCGAGTCAGCTCACCACGCAGCGGCCTTGCCTGCTCGCGGGCGGCTTGCCCTGCTTGCGGGGGCTTGCCCTGCCCGTGGCAGCTTGCCCTGCCCGTGGTGGCTTTGCCCTGCCTGCAGCGGCTTTGCCCTGCCCACGGCGACTTGCCTTCTCAAGGTGGTCTGTCCACTTAAGGAAGCCCCGGGAACTGAACCCAGGGCCTCCCATGTGGTAAACTGGCACACTACCAGTTGAGCTACAGATGGCCCTTAGAATTATCTTTTTTGGTCATTGTTTTTCCTCATAGTTTCCATTTCTCTATTGAGAGTCCCTATCTCTTGCCTCATTATGTTCATGTTTTCCCTAAATCCTTGAGCATATTTATAATAGCCGCTTAAAAGTCATGTGTATTGACTCTATTATGTTTGTCATTTCTCAGCATTTCTATTGGCTGATTTTTCTCCTGGTTGTAGTTATATGTATCTGCTTCTTTTTACATCTAGTAATTTTTTATTGTATCCTGAACATATGACTGCTACATGGTTGAATGTCTTTTCTTAGATCATAGTCCTGTGCTGCCCATTGTCCAATGCCTGAAAACTGTTTTATAGTTGTTTGTGGTGGAAGGGCTAGTCTAGTACCAGTTACTTCCTCTTGGCCAGAATTGTTTTGTAATTTTTTAAAAATCAGAGTCCAACATTGTAGAGACCGGAGAGATATTTATCCACAGAAAAGGGCAGGTCTCTTCCTGCCCTTTCAAGATGCCTGGAGCAATCTCCTTGATTTGGAACTGAGATGGGTCTGGTTTGGGTGCAGCTTCCATTAACTTAAATTCACTGATTTCAAATATTTTGAGGCCCTCCCTCCTGCAGGACTTGAGAGGTAAGTACTATGAGACTCTGGCAATCTTTCTTTGTTTTTCAGCCACGCTTCAACTTTTTTTTTTTTTTTTTACATATCCCCCCCCTTCTGCTTGCTCTTGCTGTGTGTCCATTCTTCTGTGTTTTTCTATGTCTGCTTCTTGTCTCCCCTCGTCTTTTTGCGGCGACGTGCCAAGTTGGCCCTCCGCGGAGGCGGCTTGCTCTGTTTGTGGGTGGCTCCGTTCCGTTTCATAGGCCGCTCCGCTCCATGTTTTGCGGGCAGCAGAGTTCCGTGTTTTGCGGGCTGCTCGGCTTCCGTGCTTCACAGGCGGCAGCTCCGTGTTTCACGGGTGACTTTGCCATGCCCGTGGCAGCTCCGCCCTGCCTGTGGCGGCTTTTTGCCTTGCCCACGCGGCTTTGTCCTGCGCACGGCGGCTTGCCTTTCTCAAGGCCGTCTGCCCGCTCGGAGAGGTCCCCGGGAACAGAACCGGGGCCTCCCATGTGGTGTATCCACTGGGCTATCCAGCTGGCCCCCACGCTTCAGCTTTTTAAGCTATGGGAGATATTTCTCTACCCTGTTGCTCTGTCTCTTGTCTTCTGTTTGCCACTGTACACTCTGAAAACTTGGTGGAGAAAACTGATGGGTGGTGGGTATTAGTTTCTAGGGCTTCTTTGATTTCCCAGTCGTCATAGCAGCTTAAGGGGTCATTAAATTTTGGCTGGCTTCTCTTTACCTTTGCAGTCTGTCTGCCTATGGCAGAGTTGGTCTGCTGCCCATCATTCCCCCAGAGACAAATACAGCTACCAGTCTCTTCTTATCTAAGGTGGACTTGTCTCTCTCTGCAATCTCCTTTCTCTGATGGATTTTTTTAAAATTATAAGAATGTTTAGGGGCCGGCTCGATAGCCCAGTGGATAGGGCACCAGCATACCACATGGGAGGCCCCGGGTTCGGTTCCTGGGGACCTCTCCTAGCGGGCAGACCGCCTTGAGAATGGCAAGCCGCCATGGGCGGGCCAGATCCGCCATGGGCAGGGCAAAAAACTGCCACGGACAGGGCAAAAGCCGCCATGGGCAGGGCAGGTAGCCCGCGAATGGAGCGCAGCCAGCCACCCGCGAACTGAAAGCCGGCCATGAATGGAAGCAGAAGCTGCCCTCAAGCGGGGAAAGCCGCGCCTGCGCAGTGACCAGTCTCGACGTGTCCCCGCAGCAGGGGGGAAGGGGAGATATGTAATAAAATAAATAAATCTTAAAAAAAAAAAAGAATGTTTTAGCAGCTTTATTTATAATAGTGAAAAACTGGAAACCCAAATGTATACCAATAGTAGAACAAACAAATAAATTCTGGTATCTTAATACAATGAAATACCATACAGCAATGACAATCAATGAACTAAAGCTATTAGATGACAAAATGGATAAAATTCACAAATAATATTGAACAAAATATTCCAAATGTCCAAGAATAAATACTGTATGATTCTGTTTATATAAAGTTCAAAAGTTCAAAATTGAACTATAGTGCTAGAAGTCAGATTACTCTCTGATGGATTTTTTAAATGTGAATTTTATAGTTTGTCTTGCTATTATAATGGGAGCAAAGATCTCTTGCCACCTGCCATATCCAACTCAGCAGTGGAACACTTCTAAACCCTCCTTTGAACTTTAAAACCAAATTATCTGTCCATCCTCCACAACCACAATGATCCAGAATAGGATAATTGCAATAGTGATTCCCATTTAGAAATCTAAGGCTTATAGCAATTTTTAGATCCTACTTTGAAGTGTTATGATTTGAGGAGGGGGGAAGTTTCTAATTAGCCTTTCATTTTCCTCTCTGGGAGGAACTCCTTTGCCCATTGTTCTCTGTGGCCCTGGCCATGCTCTGGAAGTTCTTCCCTGTTCATTAGCCTCCTTTTCTGCATCCGAAGTGGTTGTTGAGGAGCATGTCCTCTTTGCGAGATGTCTGTGGAGCTTTAGCAGTCTACTACCTGCTTGAGATTTGTCAGATGGCTTCCAGAGTGGTATAAGAAGGTTGCTTGCTTGCTTCCTTCTTTTCTCCCTTACTCCCTCCCCCTCTCCCTTCCTTTCCCTTTTTTCCCTCTCTCTTTCCCTCCCTCCCTCCTTTCTTTATTTTTTTTAAGATTATTTATTTATTTATTCTCGCCCCCCCCGCCCGTTGTTTGCGCTCTCTGTCTGCTCTCTGTGTCTGTTTGCTGTGTGCTCTCTGTGTCTGCTCGTCTTCTCTTTAGGAGGAACCGGGGACCTAACCTGGGTCCTCCCATGTGAGAAAGAGACACCCAATTGCTTGAGCTACCTCAGTTCCCTGCTTTATTTTGTCTCTCATTGTCTTTCCTCTTTGTGACTCCTTGTTGCATCATCTTGTTGCGTCAGCTCGCCACGCCTGCCCATCATGCCAGCTTGCTGTTGTGCTTGTCTTCTCCCGGAGCACCTGGAACTGAACTTGGGACCTCCCATGTGGTAGGTGGGAGCTGAGTCACTTGAGCCACATCCGCTTCCCCTTCCCTTCTTTCTTTCTTTCCTTCCTTCCTTTTTATGAGATTTATTTGGCAATACAGTTTCCAAAAGAAGGATTCTGATCTATTTGCATCCAGTCAGGGCCATGTTCCAGTTACCACACTCAAAGTTTTTTTTTTTGTTTTTTTTTTTTTAGGTACCAGGGGCCAGGGATTGAACCTTGGACTTTGTATGTGGGAAGCCGGCGCTCAACCACTTGAGCCACATTTGCTCTTCTCCCTTACACTCAAAATTTTTAGACCAAAATTTCAAATCGTCCTCTCTTCTTAATGCCCCCATATCTTCCTCTCAACCTAATGGCAGCTGTTTTTTTTTTATTTTAAAATTTTATTTATCCCCCCTCACATAGTTGCTGCTTGTCTGCGCATCTGCTTCCCGCATTTGACATTCTTATTTTTATTTTTAAAGAAATTATTAACAGCTTTATTGAAATATAATTCACATACCATACAATTCATAATTTAACCTGTATAATTCAGCGGTTTTTAGTGTATTCAGTTATGCACAATCATATTTTAACATTTTCATCACCCCATGAAGAAACCCCATACCTGTTAGCAACCACTCCCCATTTCTCCTCAAACTTCCAACCCTAAGCAACTATCAGTCCACTTTCCGTCTCTATAGATTTGCCTATTCTGAACATTTCATATAAATGAAATCATACAGTTTGTGTTCTTTTGTGGCTTTCATTTAGCCTATTGTTTTCAAGGTTCATCCATACTGTAGAATGTATCAGTACTTCATTTTTAAAAAAATGCTGAATAAAATAGCATTAGAGGGATATATCACAGTTTGTTTTTCCATCAGTTTATGGACATTTGGGTCATTTTCCTGCCTTTTGACTATTATGAATAATTTCATGAACATTCATGTATAAGTTTTTCTGTGGGCATATGTTTTCATTTCTCTTGGGTGTGTACTTTGCAGTGGAATTGTTGGGTCATGTGGCAACTATATGTTTAACATTATAAGAAATTGCAAAACTGTTTCCAAAGTGGCTATACCATTTTACATTCCTACCAGCAGAGTATGAGGGTTCCAGTTGCTCCAAATTCTCACTAGCATTTGTTATGATGTCTTTTTTATTATAGTTATCCTAGTGGACATGAAATGATATGTCACTGTGGTTTTGATTGGCATTTTCCTATGGCTAATTTTTTTTTAATATTTGTTTTTAGGCTGTGTTGAACAAAACGTGGATTCTGCAATATATACAGTTTTGTAGTCTTGCTTTTGCATATAAGCATATAAGCATATTTTCAGCTTTAGCAAGCATATTTTAGAAAAGAATTTTCCTCATTTCTGCTCCCCTCCCCACTTCCCCGAATACCATCGGGTTTTTGTTTTGTTTTGTTTTGTTTTGTTTTCTTTGAGGTACTGCCAGGGATTGATCCTGGGATCGTGTATGTGGGAAGCCGGCACTCATCCACTGAGCCACATTGGCTTCCCTGAGTTGGTTTTTTCATTTGTTTTGCTTGTTGTTTCTTTTTATTTTTTCAGGAGGCACCGGGAACCGAACTCGGAACATTCCATGTGTGAGGTGGGCGCTCAACCGCTCGAGCCATATCCGCTCCTCAAGAACCATAGTTCTTGTGAAAACTTGCCTAAATTATATGCATGAAAAATAAAATCTAGAGGATTATATTTCAAACTATTATTATTGGTTATCAGAGAATGGGAGCATGTAGGTTGGGAGAATTATATTTTCTACCTTAAAAGCTTTTTCAATTTTTCAATTTTTACAATGAGCATGTCCTTTTTTTTCCAAAGGAATACTCAGTGAATTAGCGTGTCATCCTTGCACAGGGACCATGTTAATCTTCTCTGAATCATTCCCGTTTTGTATGTGTATGTGCTGTCCAAGCAATCATATCATTCTTATTGCTTACTGATCAAATCTCTCAACACTTCATCCTTCCACATTTTGGACTCTCTATTTTCTACTATTTCTGTTTGCAAACTGGCCTGTTTCTACTTGGGTTCATCTCTTTGTTGTAAAACCTTGACAGAGGGAGCCAATGTTAGTCAACATGTGCTAGCATTCTAATTTTTCCCCACCATTTCCCTTACATCTACAGATGCAATGGACATATGGTCTGCTTTCCAGTTATTGCATGCTTATCCAATGTTTTACTACTGTTCCATGGAATTTGTCTGTAATGAATAAAAGACTCTGAAAGAGCTAAGACTTAATAAGACAGTTAAACAGACAATAAAAGACATAAAAGTCGATGTCCAGTGGTCTCTTTTCAAGGGTACTTCTAATATTATGTTGCCTCCACTTTCATTTCCACAGGTTGTGATCCCTGGCTGAGCATTTGTAATAAATGTATCAAAGGAGAGTTCCAGAGTTCTGCCAAAATCTCTTGCATGGATTTTTATGTAATTTGAATTTTTACTGGGTTGAGTTTGACTCCCCAGTTCAAGTATTGGCTACATTTAGGCTTTTAATGGTATTAAGTTCTAGGAGACACTGCATTTGCAGAGTGGAATGAAGGTGGGCTGAGTAGTTTGGTCATTCATTCAAATATTTTTTACTATTATTATTATTTTGACTTTATTTTGTACATTTAATAATTGAAAATATAAACAAACACTAAAAAGTAAACACAGATGAATAAATATATACATTTCTCAAAGGTACTGGATACATATAAAATTTTTTTTGAATCAAACAATATGTTACATAATATATTTGGTTCATAGTAACACATTTATACAGTATTTGTCCTTTTGTGTCTGGCTTGCTTCGCTCAACATAATGTCCTCCAGGTTCATCCATTCCATGTTGTCATATGCTTTATGACTTCATTTCTTCTTACAGCTGCATAATATTCCATCGTGTGAGTAGACCACAGTTTGTTTATCCATTCATCTGTTGATGGACACCTGGGTTGTTTCCAACTTTTGGCAATGGTGAATAATGTTGCTATGAACATTGATGTGCAGACTTCTGTTCGTGTCACTGCTCTCAGTTCTTCTGGGTATATACCCAGTAGTGGTATTGCTGGATCACGTGGCAAGACTATGTTCAACTTCTTTAGGAACTGCCAAACAGTCCTCCACAGTGGCTGTACCATTCTGCATTCCCACCAACAGTGAATAAGTATTCCTATCTCTCCACATCCTTTCCAACACTTGTAGTTCTCTGTCAAGTTCTCTGTTTCCTTGATCTTCTGTCTAGTTGTTCTATCTAATGATGTGAGTGGGGTGTTGAAGTCTCCAATGATTGTTGTAG
>PVKH010014813.1:0-16334 GCA_004027955.1 Chaetophractus vellerosus
CCCATGGCGGCTTGCCATTCTCAAGGCGGTCTGCCCGCTAGGAGAGGTCCCCGGGAATCGAACCCAGGGCCTCCCATGTGGTATGCCAGCACCCTATCCACTGGGCTATCGAGCCGGCCCCTCTGCTGTGGTCTTAACATCACCTTCTCTCTTCTGTGTAGTTATAACTATGCCTGACTCCTTCTTATAAGAATGCTTGAGTAGCACTTAGGGCCCACTGGAATAATCTGGATAATATCCTTATCTCAAGATCCTTAACTTAATTACAAATACCCTTTTCCTATATTAGCTAACATTCATCTTTTCCAAGGACTAAGAACTATATATATTTGAGGGTCCAGGAACAATTATTCAGTACACTATATTCAAAATACATTCCACTAGGTGAAAACTGCCACCCAATTATATATGTCTTAGCTTCCTGGCTGCTGTGACAAATACAACAAAGTGAGTTGACTTAAACAATAAGGATCTGGGGACTCATGGTTTCAGAGGCTAGAAGGCTTGTGCCATTCCAGGGTTGGTGGCCTTCTGGCTCAGTGAAAATCTTTGAGTCCCTTGACTTTCCTGACACATGATCATGCCCTCTCCTTTCTTTTCTGTGTTCCATGGACTTCCTGGTTCTGGCCCCACCCCACAGCTTTCTCTTTTATAGGTCCTCTAGTAATAGGATTAAGACACAACCTTATTCAGTTCACCACATGCTAACTAAAAATAACATCTTCAAAAGATCCTGTTTATAATGGGTTCACATGCACAGAAATGAGATTAAGATTAAGAACAGGCTTTCATTTCTAGGTACATCATTAAACCTGCTGCTATATTTATATATATGATTTTCTAAAATGAGTAGATCAAGGCAGGAAGACTGAACTCAACCTGGTCCTGCTGTATGTTTAGCTCCTGGGCCTGTAGAAAATTATTGAAACTCTCTATGCATCTGTTTCTTCACCTAACAAGGAAGGAAAAGGATGAGATCACTTATTTCAAACTTTATATTTTAAAACTGAAACCATTGCCTTTAAATAATTGATACCCCATATATAAAACTAATAAAGGCAGAGAGGCTGTGATTGCCATCCTGGATGGGGTGGACAAGATGGCTAACTGGCCCTGTTTTGTACTGCCTCCCTCATATTCCTTGTTTCCAAGTGGGGGTGAAGAGTCCATCTCACATGGACCCTCACTAACAAAATGGATGACAGGAAATGTGGTGCTTACTAGCCATGTCTTTCTTCATCTTGTTTAGTTACATGGATATTGAGTGAAATGGAAGCTCAGCTCTCTACTCAATTTCTGACCCTCCCATGACAGGGAATTGCGGTACCACCTGCTTCTTCAAGGCAGGGATAGAAGAACACCTTCTACCCAGATCCTCAATCGCTGTCAGAGCAAGCAATCAGAGCACCACTTGCTTCTGCCAGGCAGACAATGGAAGGTAAGCTCTTTTTATGTTTCTGTTGACAGTTTTGGTTTAGAGGCTCCTGCACTATCCTTTGGAATAAATTGTAGGTAATCAGAAAAACCAAGAAACTCAACACTGTGTGGTTCCTCAATATTCTAGACATCCTACCTTCTTTCTAACTTTTGCAAATTTCTATGTTTGTTTGCTATATTGTTTATTTCCAGAATTTCTAGTTACAAGGGAGTGGTTCTAGGAGAATTCTGGCCACTGCGTTTTGGCTGAAACTGAAGTCTTTCTCAGAAGAGACAGTTTCACACATGACCTAGAACATCTTGAGCAAACAAGTGATGTTGATGACTTTGGTGTCTCTTTGTTATTTTACTCACATCTCTGTGATCCAGAGTGTGAACTGGGAATGAATAAGAAATAATGTCCTCACAACATATTTACTAATTTAATCCTGCCTCCATATGGCTAGGCATGAAGAAATAAAGAATTAGTCCATTTCCCCATTAAAATGCTTGGATTTTGAATGGGAAAATACACTTGGGTATCTAGTAAGTGACTGGAATATGCTCAGGCATGTCAGGAACATAGCAATTAGAGATGGGCCTAGTTGGAGAGGAAGGTGCATTGAAGCTCATTCTTATCAGTACTACAGGTGATGGTGTTGGGGAAGACATCATTCCAAGAATGCTATAAGTCCCTGAGCAGAAAAAATTCCCAGAATTCCCCTGAGTCAGGATTGAATATCACATATTTTATTTTAATTATTTTTAACACTACCACTAAGATATAAACTTTGTGAAACTTGGAACTTTCAATATTTTACCACTTAGTTCCTAGAAAAAAACCAGGTCTGGAACACTGGAGTCCTTCAATAAATATTAGTCAACTAATATAATATTTACATGTAACAGAATAAGTTCATTTACATTTAAGATACCTCTCATATATGGTTATTGATTCCTAAATATTTGTGAGTTATATTCTTCTTAAAGATCACTTCGATGTTGTGGGCATACTCCCAAGTTATGCAAATAAGCAAACAGGAAAAAAATAAACCAAAACAAACTTTTCCAATGCACTGTTCTTTTTTTCCTCCAGGTGGTGCTAATGGACCTTTACATCTGTGAATACCTGAGCAATACAACAGGATTGCTGCAAAATATTAGAATAAGCTTAGTATTCCATCACCTCTATTCTTGAGATCTAGGCTTCCTCTCTAAAATAGCACCTGGAATCTCCCTTAAACAGTTTTCTTCTTATTCCTTCAGGAAGAGAAACCATGGACCTTTACCAAATGTATTTTTGGTACATCTTCTCACTTAATCTTGACAGCCTCATAATTAGGGTTAGTATCCCCACTTCAGCTAAGTGAAAATGGACTCAGAGAGTAAGCTGCCACTACTTACAACAGTAAGCAATGGGGTCTAGATAAGAATATAGATTTGGCTGTAAGCTCTTGTAGATTTTTTTTTGTTTGTTTTTATCCAAGTTAATTGCTCCCTTGATGAGGCTTCAAAAGAACTGCAAGATTGAATTAATTTGCATTTCAGAGCTCTCCAGAGTATCAGCCTCTTTTTTCCAAACAGGTTCCTTTCTACACACAGGCATACCTCTAGGGCTCTTTCTTCCAGAGACCCAAAGTCCACTAACAGCAGTTCCCCTCCCAGGCACAGTCAGCACTACTGGCTGCAGTGTTCAACAGAGGAGCATCTTCCAAGTTGGTTGTTGTCCAGACACATCATCCTCACTGCAGACATAAGCGAGGAAGACAGTGCAGGTGAATCTGTGGAAGGCAATAGAAAGCCATCTCGTCCTCAGGGAAAGCACTTTTTCACTTTTTACTCTGGGCCCAGGGCTAATGTAATAAAGAAGATTGGCAATGGAAATGCCTTAAATATAGTCTGGGGGGCTGGCTTTATAGCCCAGTGGATAGGGCGCTGGTTTACCACATGGGAGGCCCTGGGTTCGGTCCTCAGGGCCTCTCCAGGTGGGTGGACCACTTGAGAAGGCAAAAGCCATCATTGGTGGGGCAAAGCCACTATGGGCAGGGCAAAGCCACCACAGGCAGAGCAGAGCCACCTGCAAGCAGAGTGGAGCCATCCATGGGCAGGGCATAGCTGCCCGCAAGTGAGGCAGGCCGCCCACAAGTGGGCAATACCACTGCTCACCGGTGAAGCTGACTCAGGGCATCACCACGGTTGGGGGGGGGGGAGAAAATAAAAAATAAATCTTTAAAGAAATATATAGTCTGAAAATTGGGGAAATTAAGGGCATGAGAGGGTAATGGACTTGCACAGTCACAAAGGAAGTTACTACCAGATTTACCATCTTACATCAGGTCTCATGAAACTTTTCTTTAATTTTCCTGCTATGCTATGTATGTCCTTTCATTTCTAAGTACAACATTCTAGGCCAAGGAATAAATCTAAAATAGTAACTTGACTCAGCCTTGAAAAAAAATTAAGAGCAGAGAAAATTAAATATGTTCAGAGATTTTGATGATGTGTCATTTCTTCTTTTATTCTAAATTTCAGTCAGATTACTTAGCCTCTCTTACTTAAATTAGACCAAGAAACTTTTTGAGTCTGCTAAGAAACTGAGAATAGTCTTTGAACTGAGAAAATTGAGAAGGCTTTTTGAAACAGGGAGCTTGTACCTTAGAACACAGCAAACACCTAGGTTTATGCTGGATGATTATACAGAATTAGTACATTTCTCCCTCCAGTAAAAATAATTCTATTCCCCAGTTGGTAACCCTGTAACATCCATTGGAATTTCTCTTAAAAGTTAGTGTAAACCACCACCTCCTCCCCTCCTCTAAAGCACAGGACAAGTGACTGCAATACAGAAAAGGTTAAATAAAGCTTTAAAATAAAACTGTACAGCTGTCTCTTGAGAATAAACAAGGTTCATTTTAATGTCTAGCTTCTCTATCTGGCTGACTCAGCTAATAATTTTTAGCCTAACTATATGGTCCAAAGCCAAGCTTAGTTTTCCTTCCTGTCATGCTGGAAGAAGGCTTTGCTTCATAGATGGCTCCATGGTAGTCTTATATGAATATAAACTTTCTTCCCCAGATGTAGACAAGCTCAGCTGCAGAAACTTTCAAAGAGTTAGCATTCTGTTTTAATCAAACACTTGACTCTGTAGGACTATTCAAGCCAAAGAAAGTGAGATGAGTTGATTTATGATAGAAATCTTTATTATAATGTGTCCTTCAGTAATATGTTAGCATGCATGCATACATTTGTAAACTCTCACATACCTCACTAATCACCTCATGGATTGAGGTTAACCAATAAATTAAAATTAAAATGTGGGTAACAGGGTTTTAGACTAAGGGGAAAATTCCATATTTTGTCTGGTAAGGAATTGTAAATTTTTCAGAATTTCCCTGAGGAAAAACTGTGATGAGAGACTTTAAAAAATAAAATATGTAGTACCCACCCCTCACCCACAGAAAAAAAAGATTCCAAATGATACAACAAGTGTGCTTTTCAAAAGAAGAACATTCATTCCACTTAATACTCTTGCTTCCACACCTTCTGGCTTCAAGACAGTCTGCTGCTCATCTGGAGCAGAGAGGTTCATATGGGCACTTGGACTGGGTGCATCCCGGGCTCTGGGCATAGAGGGGCAGGCTGCAGGCTGGGAGCAGGGGAGCCACACTCATCTGAGGAGATGCTGGCATATCATGTGTGTATCAGAGCTCTGCAAATTGCTGTGGAAGCTTTCAACCTGGGCCAGGTAGATGTCCCATGGTTTGCTGGCCAGACAGTCTTTCCGTCCAGAGATTTGGATCCTCCTCACTGTTGCCACCATCACCACCACTACCTTCCTCTTCATCTCTGCCATCTGAGCAGGATCATAATAAGAGTTCTTCCTGCTGCTTTCACTCCTTAGCTGAGAGTGCTTTGGTTTGGCTTCAATGTCCACTTGGACTTCCCTATTGTTGCACACTCTATCTTGTGGGTTGCAGGAACTGATTTTGGAGATGGTCATCACAAACTCTTACATTATCACTAATTTCAAGGACTGACTGTGTCTTTGGGAAAACATCCTTTTGGAATTGGCTTGGACTTCCACCCTGCTCTATTTGACCCATGGGCAGAATGCCCCCTCAGCATGTCCACTGGGAGAACTGCAAAGCTGGCTAGTTCCCTGTAATTGTCTGCAGGACACTGAGTTCACCTGTAGGGCTTCCACTGGTGATCACTGCACTAGTCAGGCCCTCAGGCTCTTTCCACCATGCTGGGATTCTTGCACATGCTCCAGGCATCTGTCACTGATTGGACCATCATTTCATCAAATTTAATTTTCACCCCTATTTCCTTGCTTGTGCTAACTCCACAGCCTTCTCCATGTCAGAGAGAAATAGGCACTTCCCCAAAGACATGTTGACATAATGACACCAAGACTAACAATAACAGCAATATATGGACATAAGCAGCAATAACTGGGGATGCCATACCTCACGAAGTCACTCCTCCTGCCATAGCCAAGTCCTTTTGTGCTTGGAGGTTTTTCTTCCCTCCCACCTGTTGAGGATCTTCCTGCCTGTCAAACCACTCATGAGAAAATTCTGCATTCAAGAGTCCCAGATCACTTCTCAATCCATTTTTTAAAATTTGTCATTAGTAGGTCTTTAGGCAAAATTCTGAATTCATGGTTGAATTGCGTGGAAAAAACAATCTTGTTAGATGTATTTCTCAGTCTGATATGTCAGATGTTAGCTCCAGTTGAAGGCTTTTTTGAGAATTAGGCACAAAAGGGTTAATACCCAGTGGCTGACACAGGGAGAGACTGTCTATAGTACCTAGAAACTCCAACTAACTGGACTCCAACCCCATTCCACCATGAGCCTCCTTCCTTTCCACAGACCACTGACTTTCAGTACAGCCACCCAGAGTGATAAAATCTACACTTTAATCCTATCAGGCTCTGAAGCAATTTGCAAGTCAAATGAGTCCCCATGTATTCTTCAGACTTTGGCTTCCATCTACATAGACTAGCCAGGACAGTATAAGAACCCAAAGTTAATGCCTGACTGAATCATTTGCCCCTCTCCTAGACCAGCTACATTGCTTGGCTGGTTTGGGAGGCTGAAGCTATGGCTCTCTCACTGTCCACCTTGGAAGGGGTGCCTTGGGGATGGGCAAGTTCTGATCCCAATGTGCCACCATGTCTAAGCCAAGAACTGGCCCGGGCTTGGGCAATGGATAACTTTGAAGCACTCTGCCACCACCACAGGAAATCTCCAGGTTTTCCACTGTGATTTACCATGCATGACAGCAGAAGCCTTGGGATTTCCCCATTCACAGGCATGTTTCCAAAGTCCAGGGGTGCCAAAAACACTGTTGAGACCCACTTGTCCAGGAGACAATGCCTGTCACCATAAAGGAGGTACTGTCTCTTCAGAAAGAAGTGGACACTACAGACAATGTGGCCCAATGGGACCTGAATCAACCAGGAGAGGTAAACATCTGCAGAGATGGGTGGGTGCACATCCAGAGTGGCCCCTGGAGCCCATGACATGCCCAAAAGCTGCTGAAAACCAAGGCTTAAATCAGGGGACACCCGGAAAGGAAAGGAACACACGTACCATTGCAACCTTCCACCAACACCTGGAAAGGAGCCTGAGACACTGCTTTGAATGCCCTCATAGCACCCCTGTGGGCTATTCTGCTTGGACTGTGCCCTGCACACCAAGGTGCCTTGAAGTCTGTTCCATGGAGAATATGTCTTATTTTGTTCTTCTCCTGAATGACTTAAATATTTTCAAATTAGCAAACCACTTCATGCAATCACTAATATGCTAAGGAACTCTTGTATTCTACTAAACTTGTCATAGCTCCCCTCTAGTGTACAACTATTAAAGCTTTTTTTCTTATGTGAATAATGAAATTCTTATTCACCTGTGGGAACTTATTTTGGGTTGTGGAGTCAGGATTGGGAGGGGTATATGGGTAGGCCTGGAGCTGGAAGGGGAGCAGGGATCAAGGTCAGAGCTGGAGGCAGAACTCAAGGGGCCATTGACAAGGTGTGGAAATTACTGGAGTGAAAAGGAGCAGTTGGGACAGTTTCTGTTTGCCTTGAAACTGAGTGTAGCCCTCCAGGTGAGAAGGCCTGGCATGTGAAGACACCACCAAATGTTCCTTTTTTGGTCTGAATGTTACATTAACTGATAGGTGGAGCAGAACCTCAGTTAATAGGGGCAAGGGGAAGAACTCTAGTCCTCTGTGCCCTATGAGTTGACTAACATAGGTTTCAAGTGCATCAGCTCTTGATCATACTAATCCAGGCAGCTACAAATTTCTTCTCTGTTACAGCCTTCCCAGTGCATATTGCCTGAATTATACTTCAAGATCCAGCAAAACTAAAGGCTCATGGGTACTGTCACTTGTCCCAGACAGCTTATGCACTGCCAGCCTCTACCCATCTCAGGGCCTGCAGCATCTGAGTCTCAGCACTTCCTGTAGGTGTCCCAGGAGTAAGATACTCATCCCCATAGTTTCAGCTCCAGCTGGGCCAAGAGATATAGAAAAAGCATGCAGTAGCACCACACTTTGGACTTTCAAACCTTTTGTCACCTATATATTAGATATCAGAAACCAGAAACTAGATGACATTAATTTGGTCTGTCAGGACATTTTTTCTTTCACTCAATGAATGGTCTTAATTTCAATGTGGAGTTGCTTTGGGATTGGAATGTGGTAAATGGACTGTGTTTACCTACCACTTTTTTATTAGAGTGATTAAATGTCAATTATCCCTATCAGAGAATAGAAGTAGATGGTGAAAGAGGAAATGTGTTTTTGTTAGTTTGCATGTGGAGTGGGCTTCCCATCTGATCAGACTTACTCCTGTGGAGAAGTCTCATAATCTGCTTTTCTTTCTTTCCCTCTTTTCATTAGTTTTCTCTAATGAAAAGGCCATGCAGTAGTTTAGCCTCTACACATCAGGGTTACCTTTCCATCATTGCAGGAAAGGGGTCAGGAACAGCTTGGCTAGGATTCCAGTCACCCTGGGGGACTGAGCTTTCATCTCCCATGTAGGCCATTAGGGCTGAGCAGATTGAGGTTCCAGTGGAATTGGGTTGTGGAAAGCAATGAAAGAATTGCAGGCACAGTGAAAATGTGGGTGGCCTACAAGTAAGAAATAAGAAGACATCTAAACTACAATCCTGCGAACAAGAAATTGCAAGGAAAATATAAGGTAAAAGAGATCAGAGAGGAAATGATTCAGGGACAGAAACCTTTGGGAATATAACTTAGAAGGATTCTGTGGGAAGTGGAGAGAAGAAAAAAATACTTAGGATGTAAAGGGGGCTGGAATAAGGGAAATTGAAGAACAGGAACTGAACACCACATGTCTCTGAAATTATAATAGCTGAATATTAGCTTTTGTCAAGGTCCTATTTTTTTCTTTTGCATGACAGGCTTGTCATTCCTTAATACATTGTTATAAGCAAAAATTTAAAATAGAAATGCATAAACCAATTGTGAAAGCCTGTCCTTAACTAAGGATTAAGATGAATCTATTAGTTAATGTTATGGTTTTAATGGCCAATTTTAAAGTAAAGCAAGGAAAGCCTCTATAATCATTTTATAACATTTTTATACTGAAACACTAATGGTCAGGGAAAAAATGAGGGAGAGGAGATGTAAGGAATTTCCTTGTTTAGTTCTCAACTGAAAAATGTGGCAAGATAACCTAAGTTATCTTCCAAAGTTACATATGAAGTAGGAAGTAGGGGGAAAAGGGATTAAAAACCAAGGTTTGTTGAAACTCATTGCCCTCACCCTCAATTACAATGCTTTCTGCCAAATTCCCCATTGCCAAATACCCTCTATTCCCTTTATTACAAGATAAAAGTCAACAATATAATCAAAGATGCAGGTTTTTTGAAGAAGAAATTGCTGGAGCAGGGACCTCTAGAATTGGTGTTGCAAGAGTTCTCTGGGCTTTTAGGTTAGCTGAGTCACATAAAGGAATTTCTGGACATGCCATAGGGTAGGCAAGGGAGGAAAGAGTTTAGTAAGAAGCAAGAAAAGAGATAGTACATACCTGAGACAGGGGTACAGGTCTGCTGCAGTGTGGGACAATGTGGAGCCCTGGGGTAGGCCTTTTTAAGGACTTTCCTCCTCCCATTTCCCCATATTAAGTCAGGAGCTCAGCTATTTGCTGTCTTGACTGGTTGCCTTTCTATACTTTTAGCTTTCAGGGAACCAATGAGGAGGACTTTCAATTTGGATTTATCCAGAGCTTCTTTTGAGCCTGGGAGTTTCAAATGGGACCTCAGTACCCAAGTCTTGGTGGGCTTTTGGTTGTAATTGTTACAGATTTGTTCTCAAGTAGTTGCCAACCCTCAGGGGTTTCTGGCTGCAATGTCATGGCTATGTTCTGACCAGCAGCCTTCCCTTGTTTCCTATATTAACTTGTCACCAGGGGAAAATGAGAGTGAGAATTTGCAAAGCCATCTTGATCACAGTTGCTTATAAAGGCATTTAGGGAATCATTAAATTTCCTTATTACATAGGAAGGCATTACAAATAGGTCTTGCAATGCAGGAACCCAATATACATTAATTAATATGGTATGCTTGCCTATGCAGATAAGCTATAGCTACTGGAGAGAAACTAGGTTATCACCAGAGTTGCTTAACTCAAACTTTAGAGGATGTGGTCTACTTTTTCAGAAAGCTCATCCAGTACATTGTTTTTGTCTTCTGAAAAGTCCCTGTCGTTTCTCAGAAAGGGCCCACTCCCAGCAATGCCCAATGTAGGTGGCCATTTTATTTTATTTAGCCTAATTTCTAATGATCTGTGCATGTTTATAGGGAAAAAAGTTATTAAAAGTTAACTGGGACTTTCTTATAAATTCTGATTTTCTTTCTTTTTAAAAAATGGAACCATAACACTAGTGCACTTCAGTTATGTTCTCGTTCTTTTACTCACATACTCCCTTTGTCTTTAAAACAATGTAATACACACCTGTAAACTCTCCACAGAAAACAAAAAGTAGATTCTTCACATTAACTACCAAAAATTACATTTTCAAAGACATATGGTATCCAATCCCTATGTTTAATTTCTATCAATTCTGTCCCTCTCACATTTTTTCCTTCTTCATTTATTATTCCAATTTGTTCTTATTATCTTCTTCAATTGTAATCCTGAATGGCTATGTCTTTGCAATATTTTCATCACTGTCAGCTAAGAATGAATTTAAAACACTGGAAGTTAAACTGAAATTTCCTTAAACTTTAATTTCACTTAGGTTTATTACAATGTAGATTCAGGTACGCACCAGAATTCTGAGCCAATAATTCTGGGGAGGGTAGAGATATTTGCATTTCTAATAGACAAGCAGGTCATGCTAATGTTTCAGATTATTCGAGTAGCACTGGTATAAAACATATAGGTCAGATGATTCTTAATTCTGTAATTTTTCACATATATTCCATTAATTTTAACATTTTTCCTTTAGAATAATTTTCTCAAGGCTATGGTGATCAGAAATATATCTCATTCTGAGTTATGACTATTAGTGTACTCTCAAATAACCTAACTTAGTTCTTCCAGAATTTTTCTGGGTACTCTTCAAAGAGAGGCCAAGATAGATGAACTACTAGAGCTAAACTGGACATTATTTTCTTAGTATTTGGGATCATAATTCTTTCAATGTAAAGAGCTTCCAGAATCCTCTCCTCATCTCTGATATTTGCCATTCTGAACAATAGGTGTCTCAGGATATGCCTATTTGGATTTATTCTGTTTGAGGTGTGTTGTCCTTCTTGGATATTGATATTATATCCTTCCTAAGGTTTGGAAAGTTTTTGGTCATTATTTTCTCAAATATTCTTTCTGCCACTTTTTCATTCTCTTCTCCTTCTGAGACACCAATAATGCAAATATTTATACATTTCACATTGTCATTCAATTCCCTGAGACTCTATCCCATTTTTTCCATTCTCTTCTCTTCCTGTTCTCTTTTCCAGTTCAGATCTTCTTTCTTCACAATCACTAATTCAGTCTTCAATCTTTCAAACCTGCTCTTATGTGCCTATAATGTATTTTTTATCTCATTCATCATATCTTTCATTCCCATAAGGTCTGTTGCTTTTCTTTACAGGATTTCAAATTGTGCTTTATACTCACCCAGTGTTTTCTTTATTTCTTTAGTCATATTTTCTTTAAATTCTTTGGGCTGATTTAGGAGAGTTGTTTGATTATCACTGGTTAATTATATTAATCCTGTATTTCTTCAGGATATTTAGCTTATTCTTTTGTCTGGGCCATCACTTCCTGTTTCATAGTATGGCCTGTAATTTTTGGCTAATGTCTAGGTATCTGAATATGTTGGTGAATTTAATGACTAATTTCTCTCTTTTGCCTTTTTTTAAATTGCAGGTCTTCTTTGAGATTCCGTTCAACTTATTCTCAGTCTTTAAAACTGTCCAGCTTAAGTATTCAAAATTGGACCAGGGATTCACTTGTGAAGTACAGATTTTCTCCCAAGGGTTGGATACAGAGAGCAGTTTTTGCCCATGCAATTTCCAGACCAGCCAGCAGGTGGCCCTAGTTAGTTCACTTTTCCACAGAGGTGTTTCAGTCTCGACTTTCCTGTGTTCCTGTATTGAATCTCCACAGCTGAATTTCAAAGTAGGCTCTGCTGGCTGTGTTCACTGAAGAAAAGCACCCTGACCTCCCCTCCCTTTTCCCTTGAAACAGCTGACAGGGAGGAAGGTGTCTGATCTCTTAATTGGCTGAGTGAGCCAGGGGCTTTACCCTAGCTTAATACCTTGTGGTTGGGGGAGAAGAGGCCTTCCTGAACACCACAGGGCTTGGTAACTCACATTTGTCATTTCAGCTTCTTCATCTCTCTGTCCCCCACCCTCCTGAAAGTTCAATTACACTGTCTGGTCTGCTGAACCCTAAAGCAGGTCGCTTGGACAGCTTTTGGCTCTTTCTCCCTTCTTTTTGTGAGAGCATTCAGCTCTCCCTGTTAGTCCATCACCATCTTCCCACAAATCCACTCTTTTATTTTAACCCTAGTGTTATTTTATTTACCAGGTGAAAATAGCATAGAGCTTAGCACTTAGAATTGTACTTTTTAAATTATCAACATGATTGCATTTGTCTCATCAGAGTAACTCAACACAATGAAATGATTGTGTAAGTGAGAAAATCATCTTCCCCATTCTTCCAGATTCTAAAAAGGTGCAATTTTAAAATATTTTTATATTCTTTCCTTATCTTTCATTCTCTCCACAGAGATTGAGTGAATTATCTGATTGTAGAGTTTGGGAGATCTAGACATGAAAAATTCAGCACCTCCCATTTTAACCTCTTTTCTAAAGCCAACTTAAGTACATGTTCTAGTGTGTCTGATTCTCCATGCTCTACATTTCCTAGATGTACCAGTCTCATTTGGGGAGGTTTGGGATTGTGTAACTCTGCCCATGGGTGGATTGGTAAAAGTAAATTTGCCATTCATTTTTAACAAATCCATTCCTGTTATAAATATAAGGTCAATCCTGCAATCTAGTTTTCAGTGTGTGTGTGTGATTTTTCTGTATCTCAACTTTTCAATTTTCCAATTCTAGGTAACCAAACTAAATTATGAGTAGATTATTCCATTATTTACCTGATAGTTTAGCTTTAATTTATCAATATTTATACAAAATCATATATCAAAAATCTCAAAATCCAACAATTCCATTCCAAGGTGCATACCAAGAGAAACTCTTTCATGTGTATACCAGTAAACATGCAAGAGAAAGTCTAGATCTTTACTGTTCCAAAACAAAAACTTGGTTGGGAAGGACTTATGTCCTTTAATAGGAGAGAGGATGAAATCAACTATGGTATATCAGAGTATAGAATATTTCACAAAATAAAATAAATGAACTACTACAATATTCAAAAGCATGGCTGCATCTTAGCAATATAATATTCAGAGGGACAAAAAGTTCAAAAGACTGTCTAGATTATAGTTATATTTTATAAAGTGAAAACATCAATATATATAGATATGTATTGATAAAATAAAGCCACATAAATGTAAGTAATGGAATACCCAACTGAGAATTTAGGTTGGTTGTTTTGGATTTATGGTTTGGAAAGATGGGACACAGGAAAATCACACATACACTAAAAAGTAGATTCAAAGATGGCCTTATCCCAGCTAAATAGCTCAGTGGATAAGAGCACCGGGGTACCACATGGGAGGCCCTGGGTTCAGTTCCTGGGGACCTCTCTGAGCAGGCAGATGGCCTTGAGAAAAGCAAGCCACTGTGGGTGGGACAAAGCCTCCATGGGCAGGGCAGAAAGCCACTACAGGCAGGGCAGAGCCCCCATGGGCATGGCAAAGTCACCTGTGAAAAATGGAGCTGCTGCCTGTGAAGCATGGAAGCCCGGCAGCCCACAAAAGACATGGAGGACTGCTGCCCACAAAACATGGAGTGGAGCTGCCCATGAAATTGGAATGGAGCCACCCATGAACAGAGCGAGCCGCTGCTGCAGAGGGCCGACTTGGTGCGTAGCCACAAAGACAGAGGGGGGGGGAGACAAGAAGCAGACATAGAAAAAACATAGAAGAATGGACACACAGCAAGATCAAGCAGAAAGGGGGGGATGTAATAAATTAAAAAAAATAAATCTTAAAAAAAAACAAAGATGGCCTTATATTTGCAACAACAATGGATTTATTAACAATGAATTTTAAAATTGCATTTACCCATTCAGCCACAGGCAGAGCTGTATAACCTTAGAAGTTATACAGCTCTGATACTGGAGTGCCTATGAAATGCAGACCATGGAGAGGGAAGCACTGTAGAAATGGTGCATTAAATAGCAGCTGGATTACTAGAAGAGGGTGGAAGGGGAGACATTAAACTTTTCATTTCCAGATCCCCTCTCAAATTTAAAATCATATAATTCACTCAACCTCTATGGAGAGAACTAAAATATTAGGCATGAAACTAAAAGTGTCTATGGAAAATGGTATCTGATAGAAACTGGAGGTGTGGGAAAGATGATTTTCCAACTTACAAAATCAATTCAATATATTGAACTACCCTAATAAAGGAAAAATAGAAACATATTGATAGGCTAAAAAATTACAGCTCTAATTTCTGTTATTTTCAGGAGGTAAATAAAATGATGTTAGGGCTGAAATAAAGGAGTGGACAAAGATATACCTGACTTTAACCAATTCTGAGGTGAATATTTTTTCTCATTTTAATATCTCTGAAATAAGTGTATATGGTATCTTAAAATTAGTTACTTCTTACCATATTGGCATAGTTTATTAAACAGCAAATATCTTTTTTAGAGATATATAGAATAATGACAAAACAATGGCTGAATTTTAGGTTGACAGAATTATTATTTAAATCAAAAGAAGTTCAGTGCAGCCCTAGCTATATATTGGATTAGCATTTCTTTTAAAATTATCCACAAAAATTCTGGCAAAGACAAATTAGGTTTTTTGAAAGGAAAAAAAAAGAGCCATAATCCAACATAAAACATGTCTGCTCATCATAGCCACAAGGAAATTAATTCAGGGGGAAAATGTTAAAATTAGTGGAATATATATGAAAGATTATTGCAGAATACAGAAGCATCTGACCTATATATATTTTCTACTAGTGCTTCTCAACAAAGCCTGTTAGAAATGCAAATTACCTTGGCCCACCCCAGGCCTACTATATCAGACTTGCTGGAAGTGGGCTGCTTGAGTGTACATAGTAATGAACTATGATTTCTAGGCCTGCTTAGAGAAGCACAGGGAACTGCAATTTAAATTCCAGTCCTCCAACTTCATTCCTTGTTGTCAGAGAGGAAAATGATGGAAGGACAGAAAGGTTTGAGATTATAACTGGGGAAGTTCTAAGAGAGAAAAGAGTGGGATGAAGTATGGAAAAGAAAAATGAGGATTTGAATGGGACAGAAATGAGAAAAATTAAACACAGGGATTGGCTGTCCTATGCCCTTGTAGTGTTGATAAACAATTTCAAGAACCTATTCAGGACCTAGTTTGTGTTTTGGGTGGAGAGCTCACAGGAGACTTGTATGTTATTCCACAGAAAGAGATTGTGAGCAGAGAAAAAAGAGGGAAGTTCATGATTGAAAAGTTTGTTAGATTTGAGCCAAAGATGGCCCTGTGTTGTACTGTGTGTTGTTCAGTCCTTCACAGCAGCTTGGGGCCCACCAAAAAGCCTACCCTGATGTGGAACTCAAATCCCTACAAGTTCAGTTAGTTTAAAAACTGTCCAAATAAGTGTTTCTTATCCATTTAGAGCAGATCTGTTTTGCATACCCTGCAAAACTGCTTCTATGATCTGTTAGCCATAGAAAATGTAAAATCCTGATGTTACAAGTTCTGAGCCTAGGAAATCTCTGACCCAGAGAAACCCCACCATTCTGATCCCGAGACATTGCTTTGAAAGCTAAGCCACCACTCCCATGGTTTTCTTCCCCTTCCGATGGTCCCTTGCAGCATCTGGAAGGTCCTGTGTTGGGAAGAATTGTCCCTTCTTGGCAGCCTATTCAAATGCCATGAAATAAATTTTATATGTTAGTAGCTGTGAATTGTCAAATGTCTTAATCAGCTCTGAAAACCTCAAAAGTGAATGCATCATAATCCTGAATTGATAATTATGATTAATCTGCAATACAGGGTAGTGCATCAGAGGTCCAATTCAAAAAGAAAATAAAAACTCATAAGAAGTCACTGTTGGAGAACTGGCTGTAGCTCAATTAGTGGTGCTCTGGTTTACCACATGGGAGGCCCCAGGTTTGGTTCCCGGGGCCTCCTGGTAAAGGCAGCTGCCATGCGGTGAGCTGCCTCAGGGGCATGACGTGGCAGGCGCGAGACAAGCAGATAAAGAAAATCACAAGGCAGATGAATGCAG
>PVKH010014814.1:0-16344 GCA_004027955.1 Chaetophractus vellerosus
GAATGGCTGGGCCTAGAAGCCCATTTTTCCTAACATCCAAAATATGTTTTCTTTTGACTATATCTGGCTGCTTCCCTTCCTCCTCATGCAAGTCAAGCCATAGCCAGAAGAAGGGGAAGCTGCCAGGAAAAGAAAAACTTTCACCACTATTCCAATATTCTGGATTATTCAAAACAAAGGGTTGGGGGATGATTCTATTAAGAGTAAGAAATGCCTGATAGTTTAGTAACTTCCACCGCACACTGATTTGCTAAAAGTAGAATGAGGGGAAGGAGGACTGTTGGTGAGCCTTAGAAACACTTCACAGAAGGTGTTTTGAAAGCACTTTACTAGCTTAAAAATTACAAGACAGCATTTGCTAAAATTTAAAAAGTGGAAAATCATTCAGCAATTTAACAAAACCACACAGAAATGCAAAGTAAAAAAGGGAGTATCCCTAAACTCCCACTACCTCCTCTTAATTTACAAGCACAAGTATACTTCTCTAACTTTTTCAATTCCCACGTTTGTGTTGCATTTTATATCTGCCTTTTATTGAGGGTTTACTACTGTGTCCAGCAGGAAGCATGAATTATCTCATTTAATTCCCACAAAGCCTCTAAGAGGTAAGTACTATAAACAGCCCCATTTGTACAGATGGGCAAACTGAGGCTTAGCAAACTTAAGTAACTTGTTCAAGGTCACCCAGCTTGCAGGTGACAGGTCTGATTCAACCATTATGCTAACTGACATATGGCATTCTTTCATGTCAAACCACAAAACTTGCATGTTCTTTTTAATGGCTGCATGGTACTACCTATAATGGACACTCCAAATTTTATTTAACCTATTTGCTTACTGAGGGATACTTAGGCTGTGCCCAATTTTTCTCTGTTATAAATACTGCAGTGATGAATGTCTGCATGAAAGCAGTAGAACGGCTGGATCTAAGTGTGTATGTTTTAAGGCTGGATAGTTGCTGCCCTCCTCAGCAGGCTATGTCAATCTAAGTTTCCAGCAAGTGTATATGAGTGCCCTTTTTGCCATACCTTTTCAAGCAATGGACATTTTCATTCATTTTCATTTTTGCAAGTCAGATGAAAAATTAAATCTAATAGTCATTTTCCCTGATCACAATTAAAATGGAATGTATTTTAATGTTTATTAACTACTCGTTTTTCTTCTGTGATTATTCATATCCTCTGCTCATTTTTCTATTCCATTGCCTTTTCCTTAATGATTTGTGGGAGCTCCCTATAGATTTGGGATATTAATCCTTTATCTGTTACATGTATTTCACATATTTTCTCCTAGTTAGTTGTCCATACCTTAATTTTGTTAATAGTTTTTCTACCATAATATTCATGATATTGAGTTTGTTGAACATTTTAAGACTCCAGGGATTCTTGTCATGCTTTTAAAGGCTTTCTCCACAACTATAAAAATATGTTGCTTTATTTCCTCCTAGAATTTTATAGATTTGAAATTTGGTATATGATATGAATTAGAGATCTAAAGATATATTTTCCCAAAGATAGTGCCAGTTCAATCAATACTATATGTTAAATAGCCCATTCTTTCCTACCAATTGAAAGTTACCTTTATTATATTCTCATGTCCACATGGATATATGTATGAAATTTCTATGGCAGGTTGGCAGGGAGGGTAAATTTCCATGGTAGGACAAATTTCCCCTAATTATTTCTCTCTTAAACATATTATCTTTGCCATTTTTGCTTATTTATATCTCTATATGACCTTCAGAAATAACCTGTCAAGCCCTAAAAAGAAATGGAAAAATACTCATTTCCACTAATTCGTATTTTTAAATACGAATCAACCTTCCTGAAGGTTCACTGCTTCTTACGGATTAGTTCTAACAGATATTTACCAAAGATAGAGATGGTCATGTGGTTTTTTGCCTTTTATACTATTAACTTAGTAAACTATACTGATTTGCTAATAATGGACCAGGACTGCATTCCTAGACAAACTCTACAATATCATAACATATTAGTGTTCTGGCATTTTGCTGTGTTTGGTTTGTACCTCTACTGGTAAGTGAGATGGTTCCACATTTTCTTGGTCGTATTCTTGTCTGATTTAGGTAACAATAATTAAGCTAGTTTGTAGACTGTTTAAACATGGGAGCTTCCTATCTATGCTTTGGAGGTATATGGCAGAATTGCCTGAAACAAAATTTGTGACTGGTATCATTTAGGGGGAAGGAGATCTGGCTACTTTTCAGTAAGAATTAGATGGCTGGTTAGGATGGTTGGATGGAGGGATGAACAGAACAGTAACATTTTTCTGTGGTTATTTTCTACTCATGTGTTCCTCTTGAGTCAATTTTGACAGTTTCAATTGTTTACATTTTTAAATTCACTGTTAAAAGATACTTAGAAAATTCCCATGAACCCATAGTTACATCTCCTTCTTTCTTCAAATTAAGCTTACTGGAAGTTTTCCTACTTTATCAGTGTTTTCAAAGAAAGAATTGTTTGATTCTATTTATGAAATCCCCTTTTTCTTCAATCATGTTTTTTTTAATAATTTCTAGATTTATAGTTATTACTTATTTATGTTATTTGGCCTTTTTAGTTTATTTTGTTCCTCTTTTTTGAAATATTGGATTTGAATACTTAGTTCATTTATTTTCAGCAATTCTAAGTTTCTTATAAATGACTTTAAGACTAAGATTTCAATTTGTTCTCTAAGAATTGCTGTGGTTATAGATCAATGGATTTCTATATGGAAAGTTCTCATTTTCATGAACTTCTAAATAGTGTGTCATTTTAATTTTGATTTCTTTAACTTGAGTTTTTTTCATTTTTCATATAATGAAAAAATATGTTCACAAAAAATCTTGTACACAAATGTCCACGGCAGCATTATTTGTCATAGTCAAAAGGTGTAAGCAATCCAAATGTCCATTAACTGATGAATTGATAAACAAAATGTGCTACATCCATACAGTGGAATATTATTCAGCCATAAAAAGGAATGAAATATGGATATATGCTACAACATGAATGAACTCAAAAAACATTATGCTAAGTAGAAGAAGCCAGTCACAAAAGGCCACATATTGTATGATTCCATTGATATGAAATGTCCAGAATAGGCAAGTCCACCAAGACAGAAAGTAGATTAGTGGTTGCCAAGGGCTGGGAGGAGGGAGGAACAGGGAGTGACTGTTAATGGGTCCAGGGTTTCTTTTAGGTAATGAAAGTGTCTTGAAATTAGATGGTGAAGATGGTTGCACAACTCTGTGAATATGCTAAAAACCACTGAATTGTACACTTTAGAGGGGTGAATTTTATGGTATATGAATTATATCTTTAAAAAACTACTATAAAAATAATTTTTAAAAATTTCCAAGTTGTTAGACTGGGGACGGTAGGCCTTGTTACTACTACCTAGTATTACTGTATCTTGTTTGGAGAACCTGGACTATGTATGATGTCTGTTTGAAACATACTGAGATTTTCTTTGTGGCCTGGATCATAACATTTTTAGTGCTAACTGAGTACCTAAAAAGAATATGTGTTCCCTTTTTGCTGGGTATGAAAATAACTCTAAATTCTCTTATTAAATCCAACTTGTTAATTGAGTTATTCATATTTTCTATATGCTTCTTCTGTTATTGGTGCATCTGTCAATTTCTGAGAGGCGAATTAAAGCCTCCCATCATGACTGTGTTTTTAAGACTATTCTTATATTTTAAATGAATATATTACACTTATCATAAATAATATTTCTGATCTAGTAAAAAAAATCTACATTTTCTCCTGCAAACTGGATTTTGTATACCAATTTTTACAGCTCCATTTGCATACGTATTATCTGTTTCACATCTTGCCAACAAGCTCCCCCACTATGCCATTGCTGAAAAAATGTTCTTGGGTTCATATGCAAACTCCCTATAAAGGTCAGTGCCACAAAAGAGTGTTGTAAATGACACAGTCCATCAATATTTAAAGGCTGCAAATAAGAACAATTAAAATCAACTAGTAACTCAGAGTAAAACAAAAATCACAAGGCAAGAAATCACACCTCAAATTGATTTAGACAGGCATTATAAACCCTACCATGTGATTTACTGACAGAAACTAACCACTCTAGTGTGGCCTCATGAAAAAGAAAAAATACTGTCATTTTTTCTGTTAAGGAGCCGATGCTTTGAAATTGCAGGTTCACTCCAAGGGCAGACCTCATGTGATGTTTAAAGGGAAAAAAATTAACCTTGTGTACACCTCCTATATTCAAGATCATTAATGAAAAGCCAAAATGTTTAATTTGCTCTGATGTTTCTGCTTTCTGTCATTTTTGTATAGTTAACAGGATCATAATTTAAGTCAGTCACACATTGTAAATAACCTGACTATATTGTTCTCTCCTCTTGGTAATTAGACCACCTTTTGTTACTAAGAATCCTATAAACCATTTAACCATTAATGGTTGTAAACGGCTCGTATTAAAAATTGGGTGCTTCCCCCAAGCTGAATAGCACCAAGGAAACTACCTACCTTTTAGTCTCTATTTCCTTTTCATTTTATTTGAGTTTCTGGAATCAATTGGATAATTTGAAAGTTGATACACAGGCATAAAAATCTACTATAAAAACTTTTGCAATTCCCACTGACCCTGTCACTTTACATAGATGCGAATGTTGCATACAGATTTCTAATGCACTTGCCATGCCCTCCACTAAAAAGTGTTTTTCCAGCCATGTTTCAAATAGATGAAGCTATTTGGCACAACAGGAATTGTAGAAGTATTTAACAGATTAAAAACAAACACACAACACAAACAAAAAGCTCTTCACCTCTCCAGTTTCACAACCAGTGAAAAGCGACATGTATCTTGGTGTTACTCGAGATAAGCCAGTATCAGCCAGCATGTTAAAATCAAATCTCCAAAGCCAGGCTAAGAATCCCAGTTTTAAAATATAGGGCACCCACAAAGATGTGCGATAATTTTCACCCAAAGGAATTGTGACAAGCATGGAGCTGGCTATTTTAAAAGGTAGACCCAAAGCTGCAAAAATTACCTGTCCCATCTCAGCACACTGCTGAAAGCATCTATTAGCTGCATCTGACATTCCTTACCTTTTCAACTCTTAGTGCCTAGATTAAATGAAGTGATTTTGGTAAGATTATGACAATTACACAGTTAGGAAGAAGAAATCTTTTTGAAGAATCCATTCAAGAAACAATTGAAGTTTAATCTATTCTGCTAGACAACAAAAGAACAGCACATAAAACAAATTTTCGTTTCTCCTATTAATGGCAAACAAGTATTCCACAGACACAAAATATGTTGTGACCCAATGACAGATTTCAACAGATAAGAGTTTGAAATGAAACAGCTTTTTCAACTTTCATAACACCACTTATTGGGCTTTAAATCAAGCAGTAGGATGAAGTGGAAGGAGAACTACAATGAGTTGAGAAGAAATGGTCTGAATCACAGATGCTGAGGGGCTTTGTTAGGCCCTTCCACCCCCAAACACAGTGGCTTTGCATGGGTATTTTTTATCTGCTGAATAATGCAAAATTAAAAAGGAACAAGGAAAACTACTAGGTCTAGTTCCTCCCAGCATTAAAATCCAATTTCTTCCATTTGGGTAGGGATCTTCTTCATCTATATTTCTCTGATTTTGCATATCTTCCTCCCCAAATACAGAATCCTCAACTCCATTTTGAAAACTAAAAGTGCCCCGAGTAAAGGTCAGAGAGAACAAAAACTTCAAATTCTGTCTTTCCACAGAGTATATAGTGCTACATATACTTAAATATACAAAACATCACTTCTGGTCATTTGTCATTATCAACACCATTTATCTGGAATACCTTTCCTATTTGCTTTGGAGGAAAACTGACTGTACAGTGGTTCCAGAAGTTGAAGAAATAAGACTTAAAGAATCTGCCCTTTTAATTCTGACCAATCCCACCTGTCTTTCATAATAACTGATATTTAGCTAGTAGATGGCAAACCAGTTATCAGCAACGGAACAAAAATGGGTCCTGTCCTAGTTATAAAGTGAATACTGTACAATTAATGCAGAATGCACCGACCTCACATCAGAGACCCAGAGACCACTCCCTTGTGCACTCGCTGGCAGTGTCTCTATTTGCGGTTTGTTTGGGTATGTTCTGGCCACACTAAATCCACTTGCAAATATTTCGACCGTTTCCCTTTAGGAAAGCCAGGGCTTGGTATAAAATGTGATTCTCTCATGGCTTGAGGCCATTAGAGTAAATGTGCTTCGTGTATCCCACTTAAAAAGTTAACGCAGGAAGAGGTGCAGACTCTGTAGACACAGTCTGCCTTTCTTCCTGCTGTCTGGTTAATGTAGCAACTGGCTGCTCAGGAAGGAAGGCGAGGGTGAGGGGCTGGACAACCGAAAAGGCGGCTGGCACTAGGTGGGATTTACCCCACAGACTTGTCCACTACGCGTCCTTACAACAGGCCAGAGCTAATCGTGCTCACGTTGCAATTTGAGTTGAAAGTCCCCACTGGCAGTGTTCTGTATCTCAAGCTTGGTGGTAAAAATACATGTAAAAATTAGTAGAGTGTACTTTATGTCAATAAGACCTCGAAAAACTAAAATTTCAAAATCCCAATATAACAACAAAAATGGGATGTCTCCAATTCATTCCTTTCGGTATTTTTCTTAACTGAACTTTTATAATGACCTAACTGTTCTCTCCAGCTTCCAGTCCCTGTCCTTTACAATGCACTTTATACATCACTAACATTAAAACTTCCTAAAGTCCATGTGATCAAGTCACATTCTAGGTTTCAAATCCCCGATGGCTCTTCACAGTTTCTTACTATCTAGAAACTCCCAGCCTGGCACTCATGGAGTCTGCAACACAGGTCCCGGTGCACCTCTCCAGGGTCAGCTCTCCATGCTCGTTCAACACCTTCCTCAGCCCTTGCCGCTGACCACACCCTTCGCACATTTCCCACTCAACACCTTTTTTTGCACATTTCCTCTTCCCTACCCTTCCCCAAATTTCCATCTCAGCCTGTTAAAATCCTAAGCATCTCTTTCAAGAGTCCTACAAATTGATAATATAATAGTAACTAGCAAATATTTATTATGAGTTTGTTAATACTATTTATTCAGAAGACAGTAAGCTCCACAAAATCAGGTCTGTTTTATTTGCTGATGGTCTTGGAACAGGGCCTGACATGTGGTAGGTGCACAACAATTTTGATAATAATACTTTTCATGAATGAGAGTCTGTTTCCCCCCGTACTGTTTTCTAAGTATCATTTCTATTCCTGAAAACACACTTGCAATACGTGTAATTGTAAGCCTCACATTCCACAGAAGGAAACTGAAGCTCAGAGATGTTATGTATCTTCTCCAAACCCTCATAACTCAGAATAATCAGGATGCAATTTCTTCTTCCTTTGAACTCTCATGTACCTCTCCTGCAATGCATATATTCTGCCTGATATTAGTAATGTAATAGCAAGTCCCCTCCTTCTGGTTTTCTCTTTTAATGAACAGAGAGAGTGTTTACTGATCACCACAATATCTTCTGAAGCACCCAGCCTAGAGCTTCACAAAGCAGAGGCTCAATAAATATCTAATGAGTTGCTAGAGGGGTGGGGGACTTAGTATGATTTAGAGCAGGGGTTCTTAACCTTTTTTTGTTCCACAGACCCCTTTGCCAGTCAGGTGAAAACCATGGACCCTTTCTCAGAATGTTAGTAGTATTTAATAAATATATCATACCCACGCTAACACATCCCCACAGGAATAATGTTGTTTTTTTTTTTATTATTTTCAATTCAAGCTCGTGGACCTGGTTAAGAATGCCTGGTTTAGAGATTGGATCTTTAGGGGGAAATCCTGGAGCATATAATAAACTAAAGCACAAATGAGCACTAATTAATAAAAGGAGGCGGTTCATACCATGGGTGCAGAAGAGACTAGCACCATGTAAGGTGGGGCTCCTGGGGGTGCAAGTCTTTAACATATAAAGATGAACTGTATGACTCAAAAGGCAATGATACACTGAAGGCAGCTCCAAACCCTAAACTGTTTTGGAAAAAAAATTACAGTTGAGGCTGGACGGAATGTATTATCTGAATGTGAGCATGAAATTTCACAGAAGAAAAATCATTCTAAACATTTTCTCCATAAGAATTATGTCCACCAGATTACAAACGCTAAACTAGTGGATTAAATGAAAAGCAAATGCAGCTTTATGGAATATGGAGATTTCGCTAAACTTTATACACAGATGCTGCTCAGATTATTATTTGGCAATAGCCAAAGTGGCTGAGTACTATCCTCTCTTTGTCTCTCTTATCCTAACAGTTCCAATGGCTGGTTTTGTTCTCCCACTACTGAAACGCCTTCCAAAGTCCATAATTTCTTACCTCCATGGCTCAATAATTAGCTTACATTTTGGAACAGAGCCCATCTCCATCCTATCCTCTTTGAATAAACATATATAAAAATATTTGGTGTGTTTAGGGGATAAGATTTTGAGCTGCTCTTCCAGAACAGTTGAAAAGTTTCACTAATTTGATCATACTTAATTCCTCTCAACTTTTCTTCTATAATAGAAACTAAGATTAAAGCAAGTTCTCATCTAACTACTGGGCTGTGACCAGTAGTTTAACGTACAGCAATTACTGTGCACTAAAGAAGGGTTTATCATAATGAGGGCTAAGTTGAATTTTATATTTGACCCATTTCTTGAGAAGATGTTTGCTAAATAAATGAATCAATATAAGCAATATCACAGCCAGATTACTATAAAAGCACATCCAAAAGAAGTATATATTTTTAACTTGACCTGTATGTCTAGCTCTGAGGTTTCTACAAATTTTCCCACTTTAAACTCTACCTTTAGAACCCAGTATAGGATAAAGAGAGATCCTAGTAATGATAATAATGATAATGACAGTAACTGAAATGTACTGAGCACTTAAACTATTGTGCCTAATACTATTTAAGCATTCTGTGTGTTGTCTCATCTAATCCTCCTAACCACCCTAGGCTAAAATCATCTGGGCCTAGTGTTTTCTCTATGAAATGATTTTTGACTCCTTAATGGTTATAGGTTTTCCAGGGTTTTTGTAGCTTCTTGAGCCAGTTTTGTAAGTTAGGGATTTGACCATTTCATCTAAATTTAAAAATTTATCAGCCTTAAATTTGTCCATAATATTCTCTTAATAGATTTAAATCTCTGCTCCAACTGTAGAGATACAGATTTTCTTTATCTGCGGCTTTTCTCCTTTTGTTTTCAAACTCGGGAGAGGTTTGTCGATTTTATTCATCTTTCCAACAAACCAACTTTTGGCTTTCTTGACACTGTCTAGTGTAAAATTTAAATTTTTCCCAATATTTCCTCTTATTCATTATTTCCTTCCATCTATTTTCTGTGGGCTTATCCTGTAGTTCTTTTTCTAACTTAAGTTGGGTGCTCTATCAGTCAGAGAAGCAAAACCAAGAGGAGCAAGGTAAGAGAAGAAATACACTGCAGGAATTAGACCTCACACAGCTGTGGCAGGAGCTAGGAAAGGAAAGGTAGGGACATGGTGGTGGTGGAAGGTACAGGAAGACTGGGAAGAGTTTGCATGCTGGGAACTCTGAGAAGCAAGGCTCAACCAGGGCCTAAAAGCACCTGGAGGGGGACGCGGGGAGAAGTCCACCGACGCTGATCCCTCCAGGAGTCCACAGCTAAGCATGTGGAATTGGCCAGAAGGGAAAGAGCTGGGTGCAGAGAAGAGTAAAAGGAAGACAGGTCTCAAATTGTCAATCCCTCTCTCTGTGTCAGTCCATTACTATATCTTATCCTAAAGTCCCTCAGAGAATAATGGCCATCGATTCACTGACTTCCACCTTCCAGTCATACAAGCTTCTCTTTGAACCAACTCCAACCTAGAACGATACAAGACAGGAGAGTCTGGGAAATGTAGTTCCCAGTTTAACCAAGTCGATAGAACAATCCAGCACAGATGCTTTTATTTTACTAATTTCTCACCTTTCTTCAATTCTAAAATAAGCATGCAAGACTATAAATTCCTAAGTACTGTCAGTTGCATCTCACGAGTTTTGATAGGTAATATTTTCATTATTATTTACTTCTAAATAGATTATAATTTCCATAATAATGTCTGCTCTGTCCCACGGTTTATCTGAATGCATACTTTGAGTTCTAAACATAGGACGTTTTTTCTAGTTTTTTTGTCACTAAGCTCTAATTTAGTGGCAGTGAACTTGGTATTTATGATTAATTCTTTAAAATTTGTTGAAAATTGCTTTATGGTGTAGTATGTAGTCAACTTTCTTAATTTTATGTGTCCTTAAAAAGTATGTATTCTTCAGATGTTGGGTGCAAATTATCTTACTGATAGTTTGCGTGCCCAATCTACCAATCACTAAGAGGGAAAAGAGACAGAGAGAGACAGAGAAGGAGACAGAGGGCGGGGGGGGGGAGGATGTTAAAATCTCCCCCAATGATAATTTCAGTAACTTTGTATTTGTAATTTCAATAATCTTTTCTTTATATTTTTTGAGGTAATAGTAGTGATGCATTAAGCATATAAAAGTTTAGAATTATTTTATGTCTCTGGTCAGTTGAATCCATTATTACATAATGATCCTCTTTCTCTTTAATAATGCCTTGCCTTAAATTCCATTATTATTGTATCTGCTTTTTTTTGGTAGAACTCTTGCCTGGCATATAGTTTCATATACTTTTACTTTCAATCTTTCTGTTTTATATATGATTATTGTAAACAGCACATTAGTACACTTTTTAAAAGACCCAATCAGACTATCTATGCCTTTTAACTGGAAAAATGTTCCTATTTATATTTTACATAATTATTTTCTATTTGGATTTGTTTCTAGCATCTTATTTTGTGCTATTTGTCTTGCCTGTTGTGGTAGTTTGAGACTTTATGTACCACAGAAAATCATGTTTTTGAAACTGGTCCATTCCTGTGGCTGTGAACCTATTGTAGGTGGGATTAGATTACTTCAGGAAGGTGTGACCCAGGGTGGGTCTTAACCCTTTTTATTGTCCTTTTTTTAAATCCTGTCTTTTAGTTTGGAGCTATATACTCTGTTCCTAATAATTTAGTGGCTATTTTAAATCTGGAACTATTGAAATGTATGCGTTATCTCTCAAAGACTAAAATTTATCAATTCTTTTACCATCCTTGCAAATAATATGTTATGTCTAATTACCTCCTGACTGATATGCTATTCCTAACAATGTATTCTGATTTGTTTTTTTAACTTCACAAGACAGTTAATGTTGGTTCAGATTTATCCACATATTTAACACATTCATTGTTTCTTGTTCCTTCTTTTAACTTTGATCTTCTTATTTGAGATCTCTTTCCTTCCTCCCAAAGCACATCCTCTAGATTACCCTTTAGTGAGAACCTGTTCGTGGCAAATCCTCTCTCTTTTTCTGGTCTGAAAATTGCTTTATTTCACTCTCATTTTTGAAGGATCACACAATTATAGTTGACAGTGATTTTCTCTCAGCATGCTAAAGGCATTATTCCACTATTTAATGTTTCTGGTATAGCTTTTGAGAAGTTAGTTATTAGTTGAACTGTTCCTTTGAAAGTAATGCTTTTTTCCTCTCTGACTACTTAAGATCATCTTTACCTCATGCTGGTCTGCAAGTCACTATGTCATGTCTAGGCATCTATCTCTTAAAATTTTTAATCTTGGTGAGGATTTGCTGGGTGCCCTGAATCTGTGGACTGCTATCTTTCATTATTTCTGCAAAATTCTCTATTCTCCTTTTCTCTTAGCCTGCATTTTATATTTTCCATCTTTTTATCCTGTAATGCTATATTCTGAATATTTTATTCAATTTTATCTCCCAGTTTATTGACTCTTCAATTTCTGTCTAGTCTATCAATAAAATGCCCATTGAACTTTGAATATCAATTACTGTTTTATTTATATGTTATATTTGTCTCTTTTTCAAATTAGCTTTGTCATATTTTAAATTTTTTACTTTATTTATTTTTAAATTTATTCCCCCCTCCCCCTGATGGTTCTCTTGTCTGTCTGCTCACTGTTTGCTCACCTATTCCAGGAGGTACTGGGAACTGAACCTGGGATCTCCTACATGGGAGACAAATGTCCAATAGCCTGAGCCACATCCGCTCCCCGCAGGACACGGTATCTGCTGGCTTGGGCATGTGCTTGTTTAGGTGTCTGCTCTTTGCTGCGGGGTGCAGTATCTAGCTGCAGTTGCAGTGGGATTCAGGCGTCTAACTCTCGTTGTGGCGAGGTGCAGTGTCTAGCTCTCGCTGCAGTGGGGTGCAGTGTCTAGCTCTTATTGCAGCAGGTATGGACGTCTAGCTCTCGTTGTGGTGGGGTACAGCGTCTAGCCCTCGTTGCAGTGGGTGCAGCATCTAGCTCTCATTGCAATGGGTGCAGGCATTTGCTTGTCTTCTTTAGGAGGCACCAGGACCCAAACCCAGGACCTCCTGTATGGTAGGCAGGTGCCCAACTGGATAAGCCACATCTGCTTCCCAGCTTTGTCATTTTAACAGTCTTGTTTCCTAGCCACACTTTCAATCTTCTCTTCCAATTTTTAAACATGGTAAACATACTATTTTATATATTGTCTGATAAATCCAATACCTGAAATCTCTGTAGGTTGACTCTGCTACACTTTTTCATCATGCCCTGTTATCTTGTGCTTTGGTTTTTGAATAATTCCTATCTTTTAGAAATTTTCTGTAGAGGGTTTTCATAGTCAAATTAAGGTGGGCTGCCTTGATTACAAGTTTTCTGGGGGAAATTTATCTTCTATTCCTGCACCAATTGCCAATATTCAAGACAGAAAAATTTCCTCTTAGGAGCATCAGCTTTTTCCTAGCGTTTTCCTACATTACCCAGAGAATGTAGCTTAGGGGTCCCAGTTCCATGGTAGGAGAAGCCTTCACTAATTACACTGACCCACTTGGGTGGGCCAGGCTTTTGCTTTCTGTGGCCCGGGAGGTTATAGAAAATGAAGAATAATTCCAGAGTGAAAGCCAGACTCCACAGGGCTCAGCTTATCTCTCTGGATTTCTAAATTTACTTGGTATTTAGCATCTGAGCATTTCCTCCTGTCTTGTCCAGATTGTCAATGCATTGAAAAGAATCCATTCCATTGATCCTGTGCACAGTATGGTTTAAGGTGGTTAAGACTGAGAGTAACTACCTTATGAGTTAGGTAGCTTCAGAAGTTACTTAAACTCTCTGCCTCAGTTTTCCTACCCATAAAATGGGAATAAGAACAGAACTAACCTCATATATGGGTTTTTGTGAGGATTAAATGAGCTAATACATGTAAAGCACTTATACCATGCCTGGCCATAGTCAGCACTGAAAAAAAAAATAAAAAATGCTCCTGCTGTAGTTACTATTATTATTATAATTGTTAGAGTGTGTTGCCATGAAGGAGACCTTATAATGCAGATGCTAACTTTCTGCTCCATTATATTGCTCTCTATATCACCTTATTATAAAATAAACCTCTGCAAAATGTAATTTTACATTAACTTATCTGCTAATGCATTCATTTTCATGAACCATCTATTTTAAAATGTCCACAAAACACATAAATACATGCATAATAATGAATAGCCTACATACTCCACAGGATGGTCCTACGTATCAACGCTTGTAATCTAGGGGCACACACACAATGAAATTAATAGACATAAATTTAAAAACTCAAAAGTAATTTTTAACAATGTCTAAAGGAGGGTCAGCTGTTGCCATCAAGTGTAAAAGTGGCGTGTTGATGGGAGAATGGACTGGAGTTTATTAAATGGGATTAGCCCTTGCTCTTACAAAACCTTATAAGATACAGACACAAATAAGAGGCATAAGCATTTTAGCTCAGAGTGGCTTAGAGAGATAAAAAGTCAATATATTTACAAATAATGTAAAAAGATGTGTACTGTGTGTCGATTCAGAGATACGGCTTTTGTCAGACAAGTTAGTTATTTCTTGATTTTAATATGTGCTCATTCTTTTAAGTAAGGTGTCAATCTCATTATCAGGTAAACATAAGGTTTTACTGAGTACTCAGTCTACACTGCCAGCATTGGTGGATTCTTCAGTTATAAGGCAGAAAGGGAACTCTGTGAGGAAATCAGCTCCTGTCGATTTGCTTATAATTTCTTCTTAACAACAGTGCAGGAGGTCTTTGGCTGACCTGGAATTTGGGGGCTGTGCCAGTTATCGATTTATTATCTCTCAGTTCCAAATTCACCCATTAGTATCTGCTCTGCCATAAGGGACCTAGACTCTAAACGCAGCTTCTTTACAGTGAGGTCGATGTTACACTTTGTCAGTAGAGGGCGCTGCAAGGACACTGCAGGGGGAATGGGGTTTCTCCTCTCGGTACCTCTGAAGCAGTATTCTAGTGTTTCTGCATTTGCTTGTGCCCTTCATGTCCCTTCAGCGGTGCATGCGTACAGGATATCGGGTAAGGTCTGTCCCAGCCACACATCCAGAGCGGGTTCCTCAGTGACTGCACATCCCTGACCTGGTCCCAGTAACCTCCTCCTCACAGAACTTGTACCCTCGGCAGTACCTCACCTCCCTCGGTATGGCTGGCCCACCAGGCTCGGCTGGCGGCATCACAGAGTTGCTTCCTTCTAGGCCAGCCACCGTGGGCCCGCGCTGGCCCAAGCAACCCACCAGTGAAGTTCTGTGCTGTCTGGTGGCTGTATCTACATCCTCTCCAACAGGATCTGAAGCCCTTGAGAGGGGCCCCCCTTTCAAGTTTGTCCTTGCTTGGGGACCCTTCTTCAGCCTTAAGTTACCCTTTAGAGTTTTCTTTACATCTTTATAGTTACTCTCCTGCCTCAGCTTCATAATTCTTTATATTAAACTTCCTCTGATTAATTTACTATGTAATTTCTGTCTCCTGATGAGACCCAGCCTGATACAATGGCTAACTGTGCATTTCAGATTCATACACCAATGCATTCTGTCATACATACATGGCTCACTCTGGATTTAAAAAATGGTGTTTCATGTATATTACAACTGAAATGTTGGCCAACTACCATGCTCCTCACAATTTTTTGAAAATTCCTGAATGACACCAGCTTACTTTATCTTTCAGGCTTATTTTATTCTTCTCTAATATCACATGAAAGAATTCAAAGCTCGGCAACCAGCCATACTCAAGGAAGGATTTAAAGTCAAATTAATTATTTCATCCTCTTTTCACAGCAAGCTTTATTATTTCTTTCCATCAAGAGGGATGGTATTTTGTTCATAATTTCAAAATGACAAATAGAAGATTTCTTAATCTAAAGCATTTTATTTTCATAGGAATTAATGCAGATCCTAATTATTTCCAGGGCAATAAACATACAACTGAGATAATAAAAGTGAATTTAAAAATATGGGCTATTTGTACATTTATTAGGTGTTTACTGAGTACCCAGTAGTTGACAGTTCCTCAACTAGGTACTGTGGCATAAAATGATGAATGAGGTACCCTCCCTTATTCTGATTGGACAAGAACCAAAACACAGGGCAAAAAATGAGGGAAAAAAGGGAGACTTGGTAGCAAAAACATAACAGAAAAGTTCCCCAAAAGAATCACCATTGTCATCACTGGCCAACATTTGTTAAATACCTCTAAAGTACACAGCCCATATATTCAGGGGAAAAGAGGAACAGATATCTTCAAGATAAATAAGAACGTTTCATATCACATCCTTTTAGATTTGGGTTCTTAAATTGAGAAACTCAATTGAATTAAAAAATAAAATTACCTACAATATAGAAGTTACTATATAAATATGGGAAAATGGTGATGAGAAACATCACTTGGTAAAACCTCCCCAGATTCGGCGAATATAAGGACAAATTCCATTTGCTTAGAAGCTGGAGGACAGGAGAGACTGGAGAAGGACTCCACAAACGTTGAATTGAAAAAAAGAGAAAAATGTCAGGTAGGAAACTTCCATCCCAGACAGGCCAGTCCTCTTCCCTCCCCCTCACTTGGTCCCACACAGAGCCTGGAAACTCTCCAGAGGCAGTGGCAGGGTCCCTCCCACCCGGAATACAGACCACAGAGGAACTCAGAGCAGTGAATTAGAACCCATGTCCACAGAGACCCAGGGAGGGGACCCAAGGCTGAACAAAAGCCAGAACACAAGCCTCTGAGGAGTACTGCATTCAAGTATCCCAGGGGAAAAAAAATCAAGAGAGGGAAAAACCACAGCAGAACTGCTGCGGCCAAGCACACTCACTCAATCCAGTTACTGTTGGCAGGACTTTTCTGGAGTGACCCACTTTTCTGCATTGACCCAATCTGGCTCCCCAGGGCTCCCCTG
>PVKH010014815.1:0-16338 GCA_004027955.1 Chaetophractus vellerosus
GTAATAAAATAAATAAATCTTTAAAAAAAAAAAAAATAAAAAATAAAGAACTATGACTAACATGCTAATGGTTCTATGGGAGAAGGTGGTAAACATTAAAAAAATCAGATAGAAATCTCAGCAGAGAGATTAAAACTTAATCAAACAGAAAAGATATAAATAAAATAAAAGAAACAGGGATGAATTATGTCTTCAATGGACTCATCAGTAGATTCAATCAGCTAAGGAAAGAATCAATGAATAGGTCAATAGAAATAACCTAAACTAAAACACAAAAAGAAAAATGCATTCATACACACTCATACACACACACAAACACTGCCCTTTACATATATTTAAAATGATAAAAGCAATAAACAATGAAAAAATCTTGAAGGCATCCAAAATAGTAACATACATTACACACAGAGAAATAAACATAATTACAGCAGGCTTCTCATCAGAATTCATGCAAGCTATTAGATAAAAGAATGACAACCTTAAAGTAAAAATAAAGCTGCGATTCCAGAATTCTATACAAAACAAAATGTAAAATGAAGGAGAAATAAGCACTTTGGCAGACAAATAGTGAGGGAATTCATTGCCAGAAAACCTATTCTACAAGAAATGTTAAATAAAATTCTTTAGAAAGAAGGAATGTGATACCAAACAGAAATGAGCTATCCAAAGAAATGCAAACATGCTAGAAATGGAATAAATGAAAATACAATAAAATATTTTTCTTAGTTTAATTGCTCTAAAAAATAACTGGCTATTAAAAGTAAAACTGGTTGCCACATATTATGTGTTTATAGCATATAAAAAAGAAAACATATGACAACAATAGCACAAAGGATGGAAAAGGAATTAAGAATGCATTGTTGCAACATCCATGCATTATACATGAAATGGTATAATAGTATCTGAATGTAGACTTTGATTAATTAAAGATGTATATTGTAAACCTTAGGGCAACCATTAAAAATTTTAAGAGGTATATAAATAATTCAAAAGAGAAGATAGGGGCCGGCTGGATAGCCCAGTGGATAAGGGCGCCGGTATACCACATGGGAGGCCCCGGGTTCGGTTCCCGGGGTCCTCTCCGAGCGGGCAGACGGCCTTGAGAAAGGCAAGCCGCCATGGGTGGGGCAAAGCCACCATGGGCAAGGCAAAAAGCTGCCACAGGCAGGGCGGAGCCACCACGGGCATGGCAAAGTCACCCGTGAAACACGGAGCTGCCACCTGTGAAGCACGGAAGCCAAGCAGCCCGCAAAACACGGAACTCTGCTGCCCATAAAACATGGAGCGGAGCGGCCCATGAAATGGAATGGAGCCACCCACGAACGGAGCGAGCTGCCTCCGCGGAGGGCCGACTTGGCGTGTCGCCGCAAAGACCGGGGGAGACAAGAAGCAGACATAGAAAAAACACAGAAGAATGGACACACAGCAAGAGCAAGAAGAAGGGGGGATATGTAAAAAAAAAAAAGAGAGAGAAGATAAATGGAATTTTAAATGCTCAATAAACACAAGAGAAGTCAGGAAAAAAGGTATTAAAAACAAAGACAGGTGGAAAAAATAAAAAACAGTTAACAAGGTGATAGATTTTAATCCAACCATATCAGTGATCACATTAAATGTGAATGGTCAAAACACACCAGTAAAAAGACAAAGATTGACAGGTTATATAAAAAAGCAAGGCCCAGTTATATGCTATCTATAAGAAATCCCCTTTAAATATAAAGACGAAGATACATAAAAAATACAAGAATAGAAAAAGATATACCATGAAAATACTAACCAAGAGAAAGTTGAAATAGCTATATCAATATCAAACAAAGTAGTCTTCAGGAACTTTATAAGGGATAAAGAGGGATTTTACATGGCGATAAGGAGGTCAATTTTTTCAAGACAATATAACAATACTAATGTGTACACACCTAACACCAGAGCTTCAGATTAAATGATGCAAAAACTGGTAGACCTGAAAGGAAAAATAGACAAATCCACAACTATAGTTGGAGAATCAACAGAAAATCAATAAAGATACAGAAAACCTGACTAACACTAATCAAATTGACCTAATTGGCATTTATACAACATTCTACCCAAGAAAAGCAGAATGCACATTCTTTATAAATGTACATAGAACATCATTCAAGATAGACTATTCAGGCCATCCAATAAATCTTAAATTTAAAAGAGTACAAATCATATAAAGCACGTTTTCAAACCATAATAAAATTAAACTAGAAACCAATAATAGAAATATATCTAAAACATCCCCAAACATTGTAAATTAAACAATACACTTCTTAAATAACCCATGAATCAAAGAAGTCATCTTAAGGAAAATTTTAAAAATATTTTGAACTTAATGAAAATGAAAATCCAGCTTAATAAAATCTGTGGGAAGCAATCAAACCAGTCCTTAGAGAGAAATCTGTAGCATCAAATGCTTATACTAGAAAAGAAGGATAATCTAAAATCAGTAATCTCAATGTACACATTATAAAACTGGAAAAGAAGGGCAAAATAAACCCATTAAAAGCAGAAGGAAGGAAACAATTAAGATATGAGCAGAATAAACACAAGAGAAGGCAGGGGAAAAGGTATTTCAATTTCAGTGAAATTGAAGACATAATAAAGACATTTTTAGACAAACAGAATCTGGCAAAATTCATCAGCAGACCCAACTTAAAGGAAATGCTAAAGCAAGTTCTTGAGGTAGAAGCAAAATAATCCCAAATGAAAGCACAGAGATACAGTGTATTAATTTCCTATAGCTGCTGTAACAAGTTGCCACAAACTTAAAGAACATAAACAACAAATTCATTATCCTACATTTTGCAGTGGTCAGAAGTCCAAAATGGGTCTCATGGGGCTAAAATCAAGATGTCAGCAGGGCTGGGTTCCATCTGGAGACTCCGGGGATGAATTCTTTTCCTTGCCTTTTCCAAGCGTTAGAGGTCGCCCATATTCCTTGACTCATGGCCCCATCCCTCCATCTTCAAAGCCAGTGATGTTGAGCTGAGTCCTTCCCACATTGCTATTTCACTGGTTCTCCCTCTTCTACTTTTAAGGACTCCTGTGATAACATTGGGCCACTCACATAATCTGGGATAACCTCCACATTTTAAGATTGCTATATCGGCACCTTAAGTCCACATGAAACGTTAACTCTCCTTTGCCATTCAAGGTAACATAGTCACAGATTCTGCAGAGTAGGCTGTAGACATTTTTGGGAGGCGTTATTCTGCCAACCATGTATAGGAAGAAATGAAGAGCCACAAAAAGGGTGGATGGATAAATCTAAAAGAATATTGTTATAATAATAATGATGATATTTTATGGAGTTTTAAATATAGGCAGAATTAAAACACATGAAATGAATGGCACAGAAAGGCAGATAAGTGGAGTTACCCTTTTCTATGACCTCTGTGCTGTCCAGGAAGAAATCAAAGTATGACTTCCTATTTGATTTTAAGAGGACAGTGACGTTTTCATCCCTCGGCCCTTGGATAATGAGTAAAAAAACATATAACTACAAGCTTATAGAGAGGGGACATGGAATAATTTTTAAATACTTAATCCAAAATTGGGCACAAAAAGAGATAAAAGGAACATAGAACAAATGGGACAAATAGAAAAAACCCTAAGGCGGCAGTTTTAAATTCTAAAGAATACCAATGGAAAAAGCATGGTCCAGCAAATATAAGCAAATTACCTACAATCACAGGGCTTAGTCACAGCAGGGAGCAGAACTGTGTCCCCATCTATGTCAACCAAACCCCAAGGGACCCAAGCAGCCACCACCTTTAGGGCATTTCCTTCTCCACAAGCACCTGGACCCGCCTTGCCTATGCTGTCTTGTGATGGGACCCCTTGCCTCCAAGCAGCCCCCATCTTTCCCAGGCTGTTTCAGCTTGAGGGAAAGTTCTCCGTTTCTATATTAGCAGGCTGTGGTCATGCAGGGCATGTCACATAAAATGTACTTGCGTTGTACATGGCCATCAGCCAATGCCGGTACCTGAGCCCTGATATCGAGGTGGCGGGGTGTGTTTGACTTCAGGGGCAGTGTAGCCCACAGTCAGGCATTTCACAACACTGAATCACACACCCCACTTCCCAGGCCCATAGAGAACCCATTTCGCACTCAGAAGCGTCCCACACATCCCCGTAAATATGTGCATTACTGCCAATTAGGAGTGAGCTCAGAGAAGCCCTGCATTTGCTCTTAGGGTTAAAAGGGAAGGTGAGGGAGGGCAGGAAGGAGAAAGAAACTGACTTTTGCCTCCTAAATGGAAACCTCTATAGAGATTCCAGTGGCTTGATGGCTTTCTTAAGGATCCTCCTTTCGTCCTATCAGGTAGTTTACTAGAATCATCTAAACTACAACAACAACAGAAGAGGGGGAGCAGAGAATGATTTTAAAAAGGAAGCTCACTGATATTGTGGGACAGATCACCACGGAGCAGAGCTCATCAACACGCAGCCATCAGGAGGGCTTGCTTTAGTTTAGCCAACACTCTACGTTCCCCTCCCAAGGAGACCCAGGGCCACGAGTGGGGTGGGGCAGTTCAGATATGGTACAATAAACAAATCTCCGGCCCATTTTAAATCAATTCATAATATGCCTGAGTTTATGTTTTCAGTGGTTTTTCTACTCTCCCTTTAATATGTCCTTCCCACAGCCATTCTATCTTGTACTGCTTTTCAATTTTGTTCCGTGATTACTGTGCTCTTAGATGAAATTCATGCCCATTGGCTCCTTCTCCACCACAGGAAATGAAAAGAAAAGGTGAAATCAGCAGCCACTGGTGTTCGCTAGAAATCTAGTGAAACAACTAGAGTTGTTTGCCCTCATCCATCCACTTCTTCTTGAGGCCTACTCTGTGCTCTGCTGGGATTTGAGACAGCAAAGATGTGTAAGAACCGGCCCCTGGTCTCAAGCAGCCCAGTCCAGGAGGAGAGACGGAACATGTAAATAGACACTGAAGTGGTGATGAAGCCGTGACCAGTGAGGGGCTGGCCTGGGCAGTGAACCCACTGCTTCCCAGAGACAGAGAGGGCATCAGCACAAGCCAAGTCTGCCCTAACAAACACCCACAGTAGCTCACGCACAGAGGGAACACACTTTTCCCTGAAAACCTACTCAGCCATTCGTGCTTATGCTTCCACCAGAAGCCAGTTCAAATAGTCCCCGGAAGTCCCATACACTGCTGGTGCGACGACAAGATGGTAAGGCCAATTTGGAAAACCGCTTTGCAGATTCTTTAAAAGTTAAACATACACTCACCCTACAAATCAACAATTCTACTCCTGGAGCTTTACCCAAGAGAAATGAAAACGTAGGACCTCACAAACACCTGCAGGTAGATGTTTATTGCAGCTGTATCCATTTTGGCTAAAAACAAGAATGAACTGAAATGTCCATCAACCACGAATAAGACAAATTGTGGTGCTTCCACACAGAAAATACTACTCAGGAATAAAAAGGAGCAAACTACTGGTACACACAGCATGGACAAAAGAAGCCACAGACATTTATACAGGCACACACACACAATTCCAAGAATAAAAATTTCAAGGTGGAGAAAAAAAGTACTGTGCATACTCTGTGTAAACAATTTTAGATATGAAAACTTTGAAGGTTCAAAAACTATATGAATATTTTAGAATTGGGTCCTAAAAGTTGAAACCAAGAACTTTCTCTTTTTCAGACCCAAAATACCATCAGAGGGGAGTGGAGGTGGCTCAAGTAGTTGAGCACCTGCTTCCCACATGGGAGGTCCTGGGTTCAGTTCCCGGTGCCACCTAAGGAAAATGGAAACAAACAACAAGTGAAATCAAACATAAAAAACAATTTTGGGGAACCAGCTGTGGCTCAATTGGTAGACCCTGGTTTACCACATGGGAGGCCCCGGGTTCAGTTCCCGGGGCCTCCTTGAGAAGGCAAGCCGCCCCGAGAAGACAAGCTGCCGTGGGCAGGGCAAGCTGCCTCAGGCACGGCAAGCCACCAAAAGCAGGCGAGCCGCCACGCGGTGAGCTGACTCGGCGGGGCGCCGCAGCGGGGGGAGACAAGCAGACACAGAAGAATGCAAAAATGAACACAGCAAGAACCAGCACAAAGGGGGGAGATATATAATAAATAAAAAATAAATCTTTAAAAAATAAATAAATAATAAAATAAATAAAATACCATCAAAGTCATGGCCAATAACATGTGTAAACTCAATTGGGTCACGGCCAGACCAGGATTACTATATAAATGATGTTGTTGATTTTATTTTTCTGAAAATAATGAAAAATCCACATACTGATATGGTAATTTGATGAAGAGGTCCATCAAACTGCTCTCATAAAATTAATTCCAACTATGTGATTATACCAAACACCATTGATTGCACACTTTGGGTGGATATATGCTGTATTCATATATATCAATAAAATTGATTTGTTTTTAAAAAATTAATTCATGCTACAGTATTAATATGATGAAATCCTAAGTGCCCTAGAAACAGCCCAGATTAGTGCTGCATTCCAGGTGTTTGCCTCATAATAGTAAAAGCAGCAAGTATCAAGGCACCAGGGACCTTTTTCCAATTTAAACAACAGTCAACTGCGTTGCCAAAAGATGCATTTTTTAAAAAATTTCCGAGTAGTCCTGGACCCTCCAGCTGGTATGATCTACTTGACCTTGGGAGGGAAATACAGAGGGGTTTTTCCGAGACCTACATGGAAACAGGCTGGCAAGTAACTAGTTGGGGGTGGATGCAGGGGAGTCGTTTCTAAGTCCTTTTATTTCTTCCCTTGGAAAGAGATAGCAGTTTGAGGCATTCACTCATTTAAGACACTGGGGGGTAAGTGACTCCCTCTTTTCAATGGAATCATAAAAGAGCAAGCAAATACAGTTTCTAAACAAAGAGGGACTTGTAAGAAGGAAATTTGCCAATGTAACTATTCTTATCTCATGTTGCAAGACGTAGGTATCTTTAGAAAGAGAATTCATAGATCTTGGTATAACTTGATTAAGAACGGTGACTATTTATCTTGTTCCCAAAATAATGAAAAAAGAATCACTGCACAGTGATATCAGGGGGTATCAAGATTTTTTCAAGGGTCTCCAATAACATCAGGTATTTGCTTTCTTCCCCCCCCCCCCAAAAAAGGATACTCAGGGAACAGGAAAGGATTAACTTCTGGTGATGGGAGTCTTAGATCACACTTGCAGTCTCAGAGTTTGGAGATTATTTAAGAATAAGTCGTTTTAAATCCCACACTATCATTTCAAAGACAAACGGTCCATTTTCTTGCTATAACATCACCTTATGTTGTGGGAAGGACCACTAGACAGGGTTAGTACCCAGCTACAAAATCTACTAACTCTGAACCCTTAACAAAGTTGCTAACTCATTTGGTCTCAGTTCCCTCCAATGTAAAATAATATTTCAACCAGATTAAAGGTTCTCAAATGTTAATACACATCAGAAGCACCTGGGAGTTGTGAAAATGCAAATTCCTGGGCTCTCCCAAATAACCTAATTTACTATTGGCTGGGCTAAAGCCCAGGAATCCAGGAATCTGCACTTTTTAATTCTCCTTGGGTGACTCCATGCAGATGGTCCATGGATCTGAAAAATCACTCTGCTAGATGACATTCGGTGTTTATTCCAGCTGTACCGTTTTATGGTGTTGCCATTTACAAGTGAGGCTACAGTAGGAAGAGGTAACGCAGAAGCCAAGGTTGCTATCAACACATAAGGCAGAGCAAAATATAAAGAAATAACAGTTTTAGGGAGAAGGATTTGAGTCTATAGCCAGAAAATATTCTGCTACTTTTTTCAGCATTTTACATTTAAACAACGAGAACACATTTTTTAAAGTGTCATCATATTCGATCTTTGCAAGTGAAAAATTCACTTTTAAACAGATCATCTGCACTTAGCCATAAGGATGAAAAATAGCATCCTTTGTGCTGTTATTCTCTTGAGAAATGTGCATGTTTTTACATGAGATATTTAACATAGAATAAAGACCAGGATCAACCCTAAAAGTTTATGGGTAGACAGGAGGTTTCATAGCATCAGGAATCTCATTGATCAGCTCAGTGCCCCAGTTTCCCCCCCTAAAATAATCTATCTCCCCCCAGGATGGCTGGAACCTGAAATTCCACAATGGCAGTTTTCTTTCTTTGTTTCTAACCAGTACCCATAACTCCAGCTGGTTTGTGAGTGCCGGCATGGAGGAAATACACTAAACCTGCCATGAAAATAAGTGATGCTACCGCTTCCCCAGCACCTGTCCATGCAGACATTGCTAATCGATCACGGGACCCTTCCCAGCGAGCCAATACAAGCCCTCAAAATCCTCTTCAACTACTGTTTCCATGACTGGAGTTGCACTAAATTTTGTCTGTCACAATTTTCATTCAGTAAATTTGTGTGTAGTCAAATGCACACCAAGAAGTATGCACAGATCATTTCCTGAAAAGAGGATAAAGGGGGGCAGAAAAACTTATGAAAGGTATTAAAGAAAAACTTTGTTCTACTTCAAAATTTTGCCAAGACGTGGCCGTGGCAAGGATACAGATTGTGTCCATTGATTGGAAAATGGGTACCTAAAGTATGTTATAGTCACACAGTGGAATAACAAGCAGTAGTAAAAATTAATTACAGCTACTTGCTACAACATGAGTGAATTTTGGAATATGAGTGAGTGAAAAAGAGAAACCTAGTTCCAGAAGACTGCGTGAGGGAAGGACAGGAGCTGAAAGTGTACGTAGACACGAGACATCCCACTTGCGCTATTTATTGGGTGGGGTGGGGGGTCTTTCAAAGGTTCATTACACTACAGTAAATAAATAAGGGCCATGCATGGATTGTGAAGCAAGGATTGCGGTGATAACAATTCTATGCACTGAGGACCCCTGGGGAGAGAAATGATACATTGCAGCAACTTTGTCAAAGAAACCAGACTACTGATCCCGACAGCTACTTCCTCAGCTCCTAGGACCGAATGGCATGTGAGAGGGGGGATTCACGAGTCCACTTCACCCCAAGAATTCTAAAATAGAAAGCAATGTAGACGAGAAGCATTACAGAAAGGGCTTGAAAAAAAATTCTAGGAGACAAAAGTGCTTCAGCCAGTTTGATAAATCAATCCATTTTATTCATATTTTCTTTATGGTGTTATACAGTGTTGCACACATCTATTTTCAGTTAAAGTTTTATACTGGTAACCTATATACAGCCTAAAATTTCCCCCTTTTAACCATATTCAAACATACAATTCAGCGATGTTAATTATATTCACAACATTGTGTTACCATCTCCACCATCCATTACAAAAACATTTCCATCACCCCAGATGGAAACTATACCAATTAAGCATTAACTCTCCACTCACTATTTCCACCCCAGCACCTGGTAACCTGTGTTTTAGTTTCTGACTCTATGAATTTGTTATTTCAATTATTTCATATCAGTGAGATCATACAGTATTTGTTCTTTGATGTCTGGCTTATTTTACTCAACATGATGTCCTCAAGGTTCATCCATGTTATCATATGTATCACAACTTCACTCCTTTATTAAACCTAAATAATATTCCATTGTATTTATGTACCATATTTTGGTTACTCTTTCATCTGTTGATGGCCACTTGGGTTACTTTCATCTTTTGGCAATTGTGAATAATGTGTCTATGAACATCAGTGGGCAGATATCTGATTGAGTCCCTGCTTACAAGGTTTTGAACTTCCACTACAACGTTGAATAATGGTGGTGACAGGGGGCATCCTTGTCTTATTCCTGAGAAGAACTTAGAGGGAAAACATTCAGTCTTTTACCATTGAGTATGATGTTAACTGTAAATTGTTCATATATGCCCTTTACCATATTGAGGAAATTTCCTTCTATTCCTAGTTTTCGGAATTATCAAAAAGAGGCCCTGGAGTTTGTCAAATGCCTTTTCTGTGTCAATTGAGATGGTCCTGTGTGTTTTTTCCCCTTCATTCTATTTATGTGCTATATTATGCTAATTGATTTTCTTACAGTGACCCATCCTTGTGTACCTGGGATAAATTCATTTGCTCATGGTGTATAATTCTTTTAACATGCTGTTGGATTTGGTTTATTATTTTCTTGAGGATTTTTGCATAGATATTTATAAGGATTATTGGTCTCTACTTTACCTTTCCTATGGTATCTTTCTCTGGCTTTGTTATTAGGGCAAGGTTGGCCTCACAGAATGAATTAGAAAGTGTTCCCTCCTCTTCAATTTTTTGGAAGAGTTTGGGCAGGATTGGCATTAATTCTTCTTGAAATTTTTGTAAGTTCACCAGTGAAGCCATCTGGTCCTGGGTTTTTCTTTGGTGGGAGATTTTTGAAAACTGATTCAATCTCTTTGTTTGTTCTTGTTCTGTTGGTATCTATTTCTTCTTGAGTCAGAATAGGTACTTTGGTGTTTCTAGGAACTTGTCCATTCCATCTAAGTTTTCTAGTTTGCTGGCATACAGTTGTTCATAGCATCCCCTTTAAACAATTTTATTTCTCTGAATCAGTAGTATTGCTCCCCCTTTCGCTTCAGGTTTAGTTATTTGCATCCTCTTTTTTCCCTTTGTCAGTCTAGATTAGGTTTGTTGATTTTGTTAATCTTTTCAAAGAACCAACTTTTGGTTTTGTTGATTCTCGTTAATTTTTTATTCTCTATTTCATTTATCTCCACTCTGTTTGTTATTTCCTTCCTTCTGCTCTCTTTGAGTTTAGTTTGTTTTTTTCCTAGATCCTCCAGTTGTGAGGTTAGATCTTCTATTTGAGATCTTTTTTCTGTTTTAGGTAACCATTTAGAGCTATAAATTTCCCTCTCTGCACTGCCTTTGCTGCATCCCATAAGTTTTGGCTACTGTGTTTTCATTTTAAATTATTTCATTATATTTCCTAATATCCCTTGTGATTTCTTCTTTGACCCATTGGTTGTTTAAGATTGCTTTATTTAATTTCCACATATTTGTAAATTTTCCAGTTCTTCCTCTATTATTTATTTCTAGTTTCTTCTATTGTAACCAGAGAAGATGCATTGTATGATTTCAATCTTTTGAAATTTATTAACCATTATTTTATGACCTAAGATATGGTCTATCCTGGAGAATGATCCATGTGCACTTGAGAAGAATGTGTATTTTCCTGCTTTGGGGGGAAATGTTCTATATATGTCTGTTAGGTCTAATTGGCTTATAGTATTATTCAAGTCTTCTATTTCTTTGTTGATCTTCTGTCTAGATGTTTTATTCATCATTGAAAGTGGTGTATTGAAGTCTCCTACTAGTAATGTGGAACTATCTATTTCTCCCGTCTAATCTGTCCATATTTGCTTCTTATATTTTGGAGTTCTTCTGTTAGGTGCATATTTGTTTATTAATATTGTCTTCTTGTTTAATTGACCCCTTTATCAGTAAATGGTGACCTTCTTAAAGTCTATTTTACCTAATATTAGTATAGCTACGCCAGCTCTCTTTTGCTTACTATTTGCATGGTATATTTTTTCCATCATTTTACTTTCAATCCACTTGTGTCTTTGAATTTAAGATGAGTCTCTTTTGAATAGCTAAGTGTGTAGTTGTGTCATGCTTTTTATCCATTCTGACAGTGACTGCCCTTTGACTGGGGAGTTTAATCTATGTGCATTTAAAATAACTACTGATAATGCAGAAGTTTCTTCTTCCATTTGGTTTGTTTGGTATTTGTATGTCGAATACCTTTTTTGTCCCTCAATTCTTCTATTAATGCCTACTTTCATATTTATAATAGCCTAAATCTATAACTAACATGTTCGGTACACTGTTCCTATACCCTACCATCCTTACACCTTTTTGTTGTACTTGTTGCAAAATTATATCTGTATTTCCAAAACCATAGATTTCTAGTTACTTTATATCATTTGCATTTTAGAACCTGTAAGAAGTTAAAAAAGTGGAGTTACATACCAAAAAATACAGTACAATTGTAGTACTAGCAATTATAATTACCCATATGGTTACCTTTGCCAAATGTCTTTATTTCTTTATGTCACTCAATCCACTGTCGAGTGTCCTTTCCTTTCAGTGTGAAGAATTCCCTTTAGCACTGCTTGCAGGGCAGTCTAGTTGTGATAAATTCTCTCAGCTTTTGTTTATCTGGGAATGTCTTAATCTCTCATTTTTGAAAGACATTCTTGCCCTTATGTGGGGTATTATGTGTATATTTATATAATTCTTGGTTGGCAATTGTTTTCTTTTAGCACTTTAAATATTTTTCCCATTTCCTTTTTGCCTCCATGGTTTCTGATGAGAATTCAGCACTTAATGTTATTAGGACTCCCTTTTACAAAAAACATTGCTTTTCTCTTGCCGCTTTCAGAGCTCTCTCTTTGTTCTTATCACTTGACAATTCAACTATTATGTGTCTGGACAAGGTTCTCTGAGTTTATGCTGTTTGGGGTTTGTTGGGATTCTTGAATGTGCATATTAATGTTTCATTAAATTAAAAATGTTTTCTGCCATTGTTTCTTTGAATAGTCTTTCTGCCACCTTCTGTCTTTCTTCTTCTGGGGCCCCCATAATGTATAGTTTGGTATGCTTGATGGTATCCCACAGGTCTCTTAGATTTTGCTCACTTTTTTTTCATTCAATTTTTTTCTTTCTACTCTTCAACCTGAATCATGTCAATTGTCTTGTTTTTGAGTTCACTGACTTTTTTCTGCTAGCTCCCATCTGCTTTTGAAACTTTCTAGGGAATTTTTCATTTCAGTTATTGTGCTCTTCAACTCTGGTGTTTCTGTTTGGTTCCTTTTTAATATTTCTATTTCTTTATTTATATTCTCATATTGTTCATTCATTGTATTCCTGATATCCTTTAATTCTTTCTCTGTTTTTCTTTATCGCCCTGAGCATATTGAGGATCATTCATTTAAAAGTGTTTGTCTGATATGCCCAGAGTCTGGTTTTCTTCTTTGATGATTTCTGGATTTTTATCTTGTTCCTTTGAATGAACTATCATTTCCTGTTTCTTAGCTGTTCTTATAATCTTTTGTTTCCACACTGTACATTTTAATATCTTAAAGTGTTAACTCTGTAATTTAGTCCCTGACCTGTCTGTTCCTTAAGTTTGTATCCAGGTAGTGATATGACAGAAATTTCCCTTGAGTGCCAGACAGTAGCAAAAACTAACATAAAAACACCTTTCACAGTCTTTGCAAATTGGCTCTGTGTTGGTTGATGCTCTCCTTCAGCATTTAGCCTTCCTATCAAGAAGATCAGCCTGAGGCAAATGTGAAGTTCAGGGTCCTCTCTGACTTTTCTGATCCGGGGTCTCTTCCTGGACTTGGACTTACTTATGGTCTTGGCATTTCCCCTGCCTTCAGGAATTCAAATGCTCCTATACTCCCCATGAAATAGACTTTCCCCCATCCTGGGTGCTCTATTGTATGACTTAAAGCAGATAATCCTTTGCCTCAGGCCACCATGACTTAATGTTTCTTAACACTGCTTTAGTTGTCCCCAAGCTGCTTCTGTCTATAGGGCAAGTTCTGGGATGGCCAGCCAGAGAGGAGTGTCTTAGTTCAGTCTTACAGGATGCCACTTGATTGACTGGCATAACATATACGCATCCCAATTTGCACATAGGGGTGACTCTGCTCCCTCCAGAGCAGGGCCAGGAACCCCCAGTGGGAGCGCAGCCTGGCTCCACACAGTACCTTGAAGGGATGGGTGAGGGGCCAGCAAGTGTGCCACTAGCTTCTCCTACCCTTTTTAAAGCTGCATTTCTTGATTTGGCACTCACCGAGTTACTGCAACCTTTTAACTTTTCTCCCTAGTTTTGAGGAAGATGGCTTGGCCAGATTTTGCTAGTTCAAAATTTCTGTGGGGAAGAGTACCCTGGAGCATTTTATACCACCATGTTGGTTGACTGGATGCAGATATTTATCTATATTTTCTTTAAGTTTTAAACACCTTAGAGAGCACCTTAGTTCTGAAATTGTTAGAGTAAATAAAAGGAACGTTATATAATATGTTTCTAAAAGAATAAGAGCACTATATTAACAGATTGACAGTATTCATAGGTTAATTAGGAAATCTGTTGCTGCTGTTAGAAAACTTGTCATATTTTAATTTAGATTGACACTCCAGCTATAGGTATAGGTGATGTTCACCCAGTAAGAGTGAGATGTCACAGAGTCTGGGAGAGACTGATGCCGGAGTGAGCTTACCGTCAAGTCAGAAGTAAAACTCGTTCCGGATCACTCTGGCTGATTTCAAATCGAAGCTATGTCTTTGAAAAAGTGTTCAGGGTATGAAACTGATGCACACTTGAGAATGGATGAAAGCAAGGAGTTAAAAAGAAAGGGTTCTCAAGTTGACATAAAACTAGTTTAAAAGGAACCTTCTAACCAGGTTCCTATTGTGGCTAACATTTTAAATATGGTTACCACAGCTGTAAGGGGAGAGTAAGAACGTTCTCTTAATTATTTATGATGTTATCTATTGGACTGAATTTTAAAGAGTCACATAAAAGAATCGATTCTTGGCAGAAGCACTGGAAGCATTTCTGTACAATCCCTCAAAACCAAGAGATGGCTTTCAGATAGCTAGATCATTGCTTAGAGCTTTTCCATGCATCATGTCACTTAGGCTTCAGGGCAACCCTGTGAGATGAAAACTCTTATTATTCACAATTACAGACAAGGGTTAGAGAGGCTAAAGAACTTGTTCAAATTCAAACAGCTAGGGAGGGGCACAGCTAAGACAGGAGCCCAGCTCTGCCTGACGCCAGCGCCCGTGTCCTCCATCGCAGGATAACTCAGCGCGGCTCCGGAGAGAGACTCCTGGGTTGGAGACTTCTGGGCAAGGGCAGAGAGGAGCCCTCAAGTAAATGTCTGTAAGCAGAGCTTCATGGGATTCTCTTGCCTTCAGCTGAGCCTGGTGCCCAAATCTACAGTCTCTCCGGTTCAACCTCTACAGAAAATAAAAATGTCATCTGCTCTAGTGTGAGAGGCGCCCTTGCTTCACTGTGGCACAAAGGAAGGGACTGGGGGCAGGGGGATTTGGCTTCACATGAAGACTTTCAACCGGCCCTCTTGTTTTTGTCTGCACCTGTACCTCCAGGAGGTTGCTGGAAATTCCAGTTCCTGAGAATTCCTGGGATCTGTGGCTCAAATCAGCCCACCTCTGGATTTCCTCCTCGGTCCGCTTAGGTTGTAGCTTCCTCTCATCTACTAAATCAGTGACCATTCATTCATCTGATTTAGAACATCCAAAATGTGGTGCTTAACATGAACAATCTCTCCTGTTCTCTTTGTCCTTGTGGGTCTATGCCTCTTTCTGTTCCTTTATCGTCATCGTAATGCAGTTTTAGGAGGAAGCAACTCTAAGCACATTTGTTCAATCCACCATGCTTAACTGACTCTTCTGAAACAAAAATTTGTTCTTGGACAAGAAAAATGTGAGCCTATGTCCTTGTGTGATCTTAGAGCTTCACAGAGTCACCTGTGTAAAGATTAGGACCCACAAGCCATAATTGTAAACAGGTGAGCTGTGTCCTTACTGCAGACATTTTTTTCAAATATGATCACCTCCAATTAGATGGTCTACTTTCAAGCTTAAACAAAGAAAAGTGAGCAAACCCAGGCCCAGCCATCCTCAGTGGTTTGTCTCTCTAGTAACAAGGCCATTCTTTGCAGTGTGCATTACGCCATTTTTTACAAGGCTTAACCACTGTTATTTTAAGTCAAGGCTGTGAAATGGTGCAGCCTGCTAAATTGTACCATTGCCAAGTTTCTGAACACTCTGTAATCTCTAAATTTTGAAACTGTAAAATAAAAATATTAATTGATGTTATTAATATTAGTAATATTTATTGTTAATATCACTATGGATATTATTAATATTGATAATATTATCAATAATATTAAGACTAATATTTGCTTGTAAAGAGAATGGATGCAATTTCTTGCCCTAGACCTTGAACACCAAAACCAAGGTATCCAATCCAGCTGTCTGTGTTGTTTCTGCTTCCCAGAGGGAGAAAAGAGCCGACTTGTGTCACTAAGGGATTGGGCAGCTGCTTCCCCTGACCTGCCAGCGGCATGGGCAGTAACAGGTGGCAAGGGGCGACTTGAGTGCCACACAGGAGCCAGCAAGCCTGATTTCCTGACATTTCCCCGTGCCCACTAGAAAAGGAAAGCTACAGCTAACGCAGCTACCCAAGACGCCGCCTCGGTGGCACAGGAGCCCTCCGCTGAGAGGGACATCCTTGGAGAGACACCAGAAGGCCCCTGCCACTGCACTTCCCAGAGGAAATGTATATAAATTACAATAAAGAATAG
>PVKH010014816.1:0-16335 GCA_004027955.1 Chaetophractus vellerosus
GGCGCAGGGAACACCCTCAGTCTGACTTCTCTTCTCTCTTCCCCGTCCTCCTGAGAGAGGAGTTTGCTGTGTTTAACGCCCTGTATCTCTGGCACGTTTCCCTCACAAGAGCACAGCCCTTAGGGTCCTGGAGAAGCTTGTCTCCACTGGGGTATCAGGGAAACTAGAGATTTTACATTTCCAGGCTATACGTATGTGTGTGTGTGCGCGCGTGCATGTTTCTTTAAAAGGCCTTTCTGAACAAGTTTATTTTAAACATGAGAAAGAAAGCCTTCCTGCACACGACGCTGTCTGATTCTAGTTCCGTTTCAGCCCTCCCCCAGCACAGCCCATAAAAGGGGTGTGGAAAGCACAATATGAAGCGATGGAAGAAACCAGCCTGCCATTCAGACCTTCATCCCTAATTCAGATGAGTGTGTCTTGAGAGCCTTCTATCATCCCCTCGAAAGTTTTTAGTATCTCGTGACTCTAGCTCAGCATTTTGGTGCTTGGATTATACACACCCACACCCCTTCTCTACGTACCCCAGTTCAATGGACCGGGCAAATCTTAGCATTACAAAGACTCTACATACCACCCATGGGAAAGGGACAGGAACTGAGTGCACATCGTGGGTCTATTTAATGAATAAGAAAATGCGATACAAGTAGCCAGCTGTCATCTACTGAGCACTGTACTGCATGCCAGGCTGAGTGAAGTGTTTCACTTATCTCCTTCGATTCCTCACCTTTTGCTCGATGGTGTAGCCCAAATGCCTATGGTAGCACATAGTAGGTGCTCAATAAACATTTACCTATACATGAATGAACAATCCTCTGACACAGGCATTATTATTACCTCCATTTTAAGAATAAGGCTTGGAGAAGCTAAATAATGACACAAATAGAAGGTGGATAATGCAGGCTGAACCCACGCCTAGCCTGAGCCTGTGTGCTTAACCACTATGCACACCACGTCCCGTTGTAACAGCTCTTCCTCACAGCTCCCTGTCCCAACCCCAAACCTCATTTCAGATAGACATCCATAATATGCCTAAATCCTAGAGCACAGCTGCGTAATACTCCCCCAATTCTAGGGCTGGCCACCATCACACCCAATCCTTCCCTGCTGATTTTCCAGCTTATTGGATCAGCATGCTACTGTGAATGAAGGAATGGCCTTATAAAGAGAACTTTCTTCAAAGTAGCTTTTGCCCTTTAATCTGAAAGTCATCTGACATTGTATTTCTCTCATTATTTCAGGGTTGCTGAATTTTCTGCTTACTTTTTCAGTCAGTAGATGTATAGGGAATAGGCATGGGTTAGAACGTCTAGCTCAGTTTGACGAGTAACCAAAGGGTGGGAAAACTGGTTTGATTGTTGTTCTCACCAGGCAGTTGGCTGGGTAGGGTCGGTTGTAAACAGCTCCACAAGCCCATAAGGCTTCCAGCCTCCATGTGGGGAACGAAAAATCACAGAGCGGGGTGGGGGAATCTCAGCAAGGAAGGAAAATGGGAGACAGAAACTTATCTTAGGAAATGAAAACGTAAGGAGTAACAGTCACTGAACAGCACCGTCATGTAGGAAGATAATGAGAATGTTGTCCCCCGCAGTTGTGCAATATGGCAGATTCATACATGTGCCAACAATTGCACTAAACAACTTACCCGGGTCTTCTCAATTGATTTTCACAACAAGCCTTTGTCTAAACAGTATTATTATGCACAATTTCCAAACAAGGAAAGTGAGACAGAGAGATTATGCACTTTGCCCAGTCATAAATCTAGTATATGAGAGAAGAATTCTACCAATTGCTATGAAAACTAATTAGGGTATGTGCAGTAGTGAGAGGGACTGGAGTTTAGGGGACTTGGGTTAGACCCCTGAGTCTGCTTCTCACTTAATGTATTCATGGGCCAATTAATTACATGCCTGGGTTTATTTTAGAGGAAAAATGTGGTTACCAGAGGCAGATTAAAAATGTGATTTACAAGCTTATAATAAAAATTCATAATAAAAAATTTGTAAATGAAATGGAAAAAAAAAGTTCCTCATCTTTACATGAGGAAACTAGACCATGTTGATCTATGGGGTTTGCTGCCTGGGGATAGTTGGTGTTTGGAAGAACAGAAGGGGGGATCCTAGTTCATACTGAGGCAGAGGGAACGTATGGGAGGGTCATGAGGGCCTCCCACAGGAGGCAACCTTTGACCTGGGTTTTAAAAGATAAGTAGGAGCTTATTAGACCAGGAAAGAAAAGGCTGCAATTGGCGAGCATAATGACTGAGAGCGTGATGGCTTCAAAGTCAGAAAGGTCTAGATATATCCAGCTTCGTACTTCCCAGTCTCAGTTCCACCATCTGTAAAAAGGGAGAAGTAATAGTGGCTTCTTTATGAAAAATTGAGAACGTTGAATGAGATGATCCATATTGTTGTAGCTTAATACAAGGACTCAATAATAGTGAGCTTCCTTTACTATTACTTCCATTATTGTTATTAAAGCCTTGAGAAAATGACAAGGTCAGGGAATGATGAGTAGATTGGTGTGTCTGTACATTCACTTATTTCAGATAGACATCCATAATATCAATATTTGTTGATAGTATATATGTACCAGACATGTTCAAAGTTGGTGTGAAGGGGTGGGGACTTGAGGCCAGACAGTGATAAGAAATAAAGTAATTAAGGAAGAGTAAGATCATGTAGAGACTACTGTGTTTTAAAAAAAAAGTGGGTGGGAGTGGGAATTAGCATGATCTTAAAATCCATGGTGAACCCTGGAAGGAGTTTATGCATGAGAATGGCATAAACTGGCATTTGGGAGACCAGGTAGGTTGTGAGAGGTTCCCAGGGGAAGGGAGATGCTGCCTTGAACTAGATGGGCTGAGGGCTGCCGGTGGGAGCAGTGGAGGTGGAGATGACACAGTAGTTGCCACAGATATTAATTACCAGTATAGAACTTGGTAACTGGTTAAATGTAGAAGATGAGGGGAAAGGTAGGTATACAGGAGATGGATGGATGGATGGATGGATGGATGGATGGATGGATGGATGGATGGATGGATGGATGGATACATGAATACATGGGTACATAGATAACAGGTTTGGATGTAAAACAGCTCAGCTGTGTTTTAGACAAAATGTAACTTGTGTTTTTTCCTTGTACTCCCAAAAGGAGCATAAAATTTAGCTTTTCAATATCCTCCCAATTAAGTGATCCCAACTTTATATTCAAGGATGTTTGTAGTATGCATATGAAATACATCAAGCTTCAGAATTATTTTTAAATTATTTCCTCTGTTGGCCTCTGGAAATTCCTGTGGGTTGCATTATGTATAGAGGAAGCCCCACTGTACTGGGAGCTGGGAAACCTCTACTTCTGCATCTGTTGCCTGGGGGCCTTGGGTAGATCACTTCTCGTCTCTGTCTTCCCACTTTTATGAATCCATGATATGATGAGTTAAATGAGTTAGATGCTCTGGGCGTTTTTATGAAGCTCTAACATTTTCTATTTGGAATTAGGTGCTTCCATGATATTAACTGGGTCACCAGAAAATATGCCTTATTAAATGTATTTACAGTAATTAATATGTCAACCATTTACCTAGGTGTGTTATACAGTCAGAATAATTTTTACTCTAATCTCAACACCTATTTCAGTTAATAGATTGCCTGGATTCAAATCCAGCCCTGCCATCTACTAGCTGTGGGACTTTGCAGTAGCCTTGCTCCATGAATCTATTGTTTTTCAGAAGAGAATTAAAAGAATACTTAAATGTGTCTCTATTAGAGATGATAAAACAGGAAATAATTGTTGGATTAGGCTTCAGTTCTTTTCAATTCTCTTTCTCCAACCTGAGCTAAGAGGACTTTGGTCTTCAGGTTTGTTTTTGGTTTTTTTTGGAACAAGATTTTTTTTTAAAAAAGAGTGCCTTCATGTTCCTAACACCAGCATTCCACCTAGAAACCTGAGGTCAGCGTGGTGAAACTCAAAACCCAGGAGGCACTCTCCTTTCCCATTCCTCTCCACCCACAGCTAGACTCCAGAATGCCTGGAAAGTTAAGGCACCATAATCACTAGTGATTTTGCATATATTTCCAAACACAAGAAAGATAGACACAGGAATGAAGGTTACTATGATGGGTCAAGCAGAGGAGAGGAAGTCGATAAAAGACACATTCTTACTACAGCTCAATTTTCTCAGGAGTCCAGACCAGGTTGAGGAGAACAGACAATCGCAGGCATGGACTTGAACTTCATTCTAGGAGCTCTGCTCTTCAGAACTTAAATAACCACAGGAAGACAATGCCAAATGAACTCAATAATTAATGTATAAAAATGTGCAAAGGATAATGTATAAAGAAAAAGAAATGTGGAATCAACCATCTGAATCAAGGTTTGCTTTTTTGTCTGTTTCTTCCCTGAAGAATTTCCAGTCGATTTTGACGGCAAAAATGGTAGTCAAATTACAGCAGAGTGTTAAACATCCCTACAACTATTGAACATACACACTGAATGCTGATAGAAACTCCCTCATCACCTTCCCCAGACCGCCAGTCAACAATCCTCAAAAGAAGTTTCCTATTTAAAGACTTGCTCAGGCTGGAACATTAACCCTTTGCATTCTGGAAGCCAGAGAGGCACACAGCAGCCGCCCAAAGCACAGGAAGGACATGTCGGCTAGGAACATTAGCTTGATTAAGGTTAATCTTCAACATAAGAAATGATAGCTATCTCCCAGTGTGGGGCAAATTAAATGTGAATAACTCTGAAGGGCCATCACTTTTCAAAAAGCCTCAGCAGGTACTTCTTACAGAAAAGAATGTTTCGCCTCATGCCTTGAAGAACACTGAGTTTTATTTGAATGTTTTATTACTTTGGAGTTTGGGGATGAGGAGGGTTTGAAAGATGCAGGATTTGAGTCTGTTAGTGAGAAATTTTGACTATGTTACTGTGACTGAAACCTGAGGAGACATTTGACGACTGCTACTCGGACTCAGACATCTCAGCTTTTACACCCTCCTTCCCAAACTTGGTTCCACATGAAACTCAACAGCAAATCCACCAGGAGTTACCAGTGGAACTTAAGAGGAAAATCACATGGGCATTAAAGGTGCCTGCTTTGGGGTCATAGACGCTAGCTCTATGACCCTGGCCAAATTACGTGGCCTTTTAAACCCTTGGTTTCCTCATCTGTAAAATGGAAATCAGACTGCTATATCCTGAAGGGAAAATGTCAGACTCAAATAGCAGGATGTCTGGAAAGTACTCAGCATGCTACCTGGCATGTTGTGGGGACAGAGTGAGTGGAAGGTGTTGTTGCAAGTCAACAGCAAGGAGGAGAAACAGAAGACCGCTGAATTTGTAAATGACCACAGCATCAGCCCTGCGGGTCCTCTAGACTGACACCAGCACGAAGCTGTGTTCACCCCACTCTCAGGGGGAGGAGTAAATGAGAGTAGTTTTCTACTGGAACTTCCATGAGCTCAAGAACAAGGACTCTTACCTTCTTTGACCTTTTAATACCTACAACGGGGCTTGGCACATGGAAGAAGCCCAGTGAATATGTGAATGAATAAATGAATAAATCAGTAAAAAAAAATCTATGAGATTAAAACCAGAATAATAATCAAACTCACATGGTGTTTACTAAATGCCAGGCAAGCACTTTAAATAGACTAACTCGTTGAATGGTCTCATCGACTCTACAAGGAATGCACCGTTAGGCTCATTTTATAGATGATGAAACAATAAAAGTGGAGTGTAGTAATCTTCTCAAGGCCACACAGCTATTAAATAGCAGGGCTGGAATTTGAACCCAAGCACCTGGCTCTTGAGTCTGTGTGCTTAAATGTGAAGGTACTACCTATCTCAAAAAATAAATTCACTAATTAAAAAGAGCAATACGTGCTTATTTTAGAAATACTGTAATGCACAGAATGTTAACCTTTTGGTTCACTTCATTCCAGGCTTTTTTTCTATTAATTTTTAAGCAGAATTATGATCAAGGCATACAAATAAATTTGTATCCTGCTTTTAAAGGTATTGGTTACCTGATTAACTCTGCTACAAATCTTTTTGGAAAGAATTATTGCAAAGTGAAAAGACAGAAACATATTTGTTACTTGCTGTTAATGGCGCCCAGCTTCTCAACTAGAATTGTTAACAGCCCTTTGACCATAGGGACTCTGACAGCTTTTCTCCCAGGTTCCTTGATTTAGGAATGTGGAAGTTGATTATGCTTAATGGGTACCTACACCCTGATTTTATATGATCAAGCACACTCTCCTACTCCAACTCTTTGGCATAAGTTTGACATCCAAAATTTGCTCATCACCATCTTCCCCTTGCCCTCTCTTCATCTCGCAGTCAAAGGTATGTTTGGACAACCGGTATTGTCCATAGCAGGGGAGAGTGTTTATTTTTTCTTCTGAGTTCTTGTTAGTTTATTCCTCTGGGACCTGTGAGTTACAACTTACAGAAAGGAGAGTCTGTGCTTCTCAAGAGCAGTTAATAAAGTGCTAGCACTAAACCTTGGGCTGTCACTGCCTACTGCTGCCATACAAACACGGCATTTATTAAGCCTACCTCCATGTTGAAAAGAACACCCAGGTGCAAAAGTTGAAAGCCTTTATTTCTTCCTGATGTTGACTTGTAATATCCAAGTAAGTTCCCTGATTGCTCAACATTAATTTACCTGGGAGCATATGGGTTAAGGCAGTGATTCAAAATTTGACTAATTGGTAGCATCACCTGGGTAATTTGGTTTTTAATACCAGTTCCTGAACCATCCTCAGCTCTACTGGATTAGACTTTCCAAGCATAAAGCCCAGAATGGTCTGGTTTTTTAAAAGTTTCCCAAAATATATCTGATGATCATTCATTTTGGGAACCACCTTTCTAAGGCAAGGTATAGTCAAAGACATTGGGAAACTTTATTTTAGTTGAAATGTTAGCTTTTCAAACAGTAAATATAAGGATTCAACTTGATAATTAAAAGTGGGCCCTACTTTGGAGTTTGTGCTCCTGAGAGTGACAGAGTTGGACTCAATTATGTCTTCCCTACACATGACTCATCTGTCCCTTCTATTTAAACCTATACTTGGTGCTGGAGTTTGTAGGTATACATCCAGAGACTCGAGTCTTTGGGCTGTCCATGTGCCAGCTGGGCCCGGAACCTCAGCAGAGTTGTAACACCTACTCTGCAGCTCATTGGACTCACCCAGGACAACTAACAAGGAGATGATGATGGACAAGGACCATCCCAAGGAACAGAGAGAGTCTGCAACTGCAAGCAAGATAGTCCTATCCATCTTCCCCATGGGATATAAGCCCCCTCTCAGTTAGAGGTGGAGTGGACATCACCATACCAGAATCCTCAGGACTGGAGAAAGAACTATGGACTAGAGTGTACTTACTGATATTCTACTATGGACATATTGTGATTCTAGCAATGGAAGAAATTACAACATTGATGTGGAGCCAGTGGCCACTGGAGGCTCTGGGGGCAGGGGGAGGGAAAAACAGTTACTTAAAGATAATCTAAGTATCTTTAAAAATATATTAAAAAATTATTATTTAAAAAAAAGACAACCCAATTTAAAATGGGCAAAAAAATCTGAATAGACATTTCTCCAAAGAAAATATACAAATGATCACAATCATTAGAAAATATCACAACATCATTAGTCATCAGGGCATTGTACATTAAAACCACAGTGAGATATAACTTCATATTCACTAGGATGTCTATAATCAAAAGGACAGATAATAACAAGTGTTGACAAGGATATGGAGAAATTAGAACATGACTTTTTCTGTCCCTAGATATGCTAACCATCGCCAAACACTGGGCGTTACAATGCCCAGCTGGGCTGGGCTGGGCTGAACTTGGCTGAACTTGTGGGCTCTCTCATGTGTCTGCAGTTAGTTGGTGAGTAGGCTGGAGACTGGCTGATTTAGGATAGTCTCAGCTAGGGCAATTCATCTATGCCTTATATGTTTTCTCATTCTCCAGTGGACTAGCCTGTTCTGTTCACACAGAGGTGGTGGGGTTTTAAGAGAACAAATGAAAGTCTGCTTTGCTTCTTAAGGCTTAGACTTGAGATTGGAAATTGGTACATCATCAGTTCCACCACATTCTATTGGCCAAAGCAAGTCATAGATGGCTCAGATTTAAGGGGGAGATAGGGGGAAACTGCACAATCACATTGCAAATGGCAAGGATATGGAAAGGAGTAAATAATTGAGGTAATATTTGCAATTAATCTATCACAGTCTTATAGGGCAAAAATCTGGCTTTTAATCTCTTATTAACCACTCACTCACCTTGAAGTGGTTTGGGGCACATTTATTGCTTCCTCTTACACAAGTGATAAGGTACATGTAAACTTCCATCAGATTTCTTCATTGAAATTTGATTAAAATCTTCTTTAGGCTATTTATTTCAATTTTCATGGTTGAATACAAAAAGAATATAACATACTTACCAGAAGCAAATGTTTTGAGACCCATGAACATAAATAAGGCAGAGTTCAAACTACCATATACTGAGAGACCAAAAATGTCTGATAATAAAAAACTTTTTAGATTTGGAATCCTTGGAATCAAATCAGAGCAGAGAAAAATTGTACTTGTCCAGTATAGTTTACCTATTATAATGCATTCAATTATCATGACCCCATGCAAAACAAAGGTCTAGGGATATAGGGATGGAGAAGAGCCTATGCATTCCTTCTAGGAGCAAACTGAAGTGAGAATGGGAAAGAGGAGCCATGTCTTAGACTCCAGGTTAGGACAGAATTTCAAGAAAGAAGGAAAGCCAGCAGCATCAAGTGCATCTGAGATGATCATCAGAATGAGAATGGAAAGAAGTCATTGGATGTGGCCTTTAGCTCATTCATTCTATAAATGTTTGTTGAGAAGTTACACATGCTGGGCCCTCTGTTAAATTCTGGTATGCAGAATTAATAAGGCTCCTTGTACTCCAGGAACAGACGATCTAGTGTGTGTGCATGGGGGCGGTGGGGGGGGTGTACAACAGACATAAAAATAAATAAATAAAAATACCTATGGAAAAAATGTTTTGACGTAGGTGATTAGTCTCTTTACAAGGTATGCTGTCAGTGGAAGGAGAAATCAAAAGCAAGACTGCTGCAGGTTGGGTAATGAATGGAAGATAAGGCCTAATAATAGTAATTGAAGAGAAAGAAAAATCCAGGAGCAGCTTGAGGGAAAGGTTAAGTTCTGGAAAAGTTTTTGATTTTTTTTTTTCTGTTTTTATTTTTGAGTAGAGACCGCCTAAGTATGTTTGAGGCTGAGGAAAGAAGCCAGTATAAAATAAAAGCTTGAAATAAAGAAAAGAAACAATAGCCAGGCCTCCTGAAGGGAAACTAGACCAGGACATAACAGTGGTGGCACCATCTTCCACTGAAGCAGCAAGGAAGGCAGTAAACTTAGGCAAGTATCCATTTTTTAACCTAATATCTGAACACAGACCAGTTTATGCCTTGTGGGGCCCAAGAGAGACAATCTAGGGGGATTTACTTTGGATTAAAAAATATTGGCATTATTAGGAATTTCTAAAGTTTATTCAGAAAGCGGGACAGAATAATTGAAACTGGGAATATTCAGGAAAGCTATGCTATGTGCTGGCTTAGATATTTTTTTGAAGTTAGATGTTAGGGAAGTTGAGACAAATGATGCCTGCAGATCTTCATTTTTCTGGTTGAGATTGCAGTACAGTCTTCTGTTGAGAGTAACCAGGATGGGGTGAAGTACAGGACTTTAAGTAGAAAGGAAATGTCTTGGAGCAATTGACACAAAGATGGGAAAGGGTACCAACCAGGAGTCATCTCCCAAATTACTGGGAGCTACTATAGAGGGATCTAAATATTCAGGGAGAGATGCTGAAGAGGTCATGCTGGTTTATGGGAAGCCTAATTAGGAAAGTTAATCAGAAGCAAAATTATCCCAATGAATTCCATTCATTCCAAAGCTAAAGAGTTATGATTTGAAGATTGCCTGCTGTTTTTGGATGTTCTATGCTGCCAACTCTCCTCCATTACTGCAGATAATTGTGCTGGCTCCATAGAGTATTTCTAAATATAAATGTACAGGGCGTGTCACACTTTTTCTGGGTGCCACCTGTCTCTAGGCCAGCTCATTGCCTTTAAAACAGTAGTAAAACTTGTGGTTGTGCCTGGAAGAGGAACAGCATAGCCAGACATGAAGCCACTAGTGTGTGAGTGATAAAATATGGCATCCTAATTCTTGAAAATATGAAGTCTCCATCGCCAAAATATCAGTTCCAATACGTCTTATCAAAAACGTGCTTTCTTATTTGCTAGGAGCAAAAATAGCTTGGAGAGAAAGTTGGCAATTTTATATTTTTCTTTCTTAGTAAAATTTAAAATAACTGTACTGAAAAAGAATTGCTAACTACTTTCAATCATATCTTAGGTGGTAACAAATCTCAGGAGGGATTATGGGAAGATGGTGGAATATGAAGTTCCAGGATTGAGTCTTTCCACAGGATCAACTATTAAACAGGCAGGAACAGTCTGAAACAACTACTTCAAAACTCCAGCATCCAGTAATACATTGTATAGCATCCAGGGAAGAGCAGGAGGAAGAGACTGGTAAAGTATGCTAAAGATTATCCTCCCTTTACAAGTTACCAAGACCATCTCAGGCCACAATGAGGTATGGTCCCTGGCTAGCTTGCTGGTAACAGAAAGGGATGTAAAAATCTACTTATCCACGATCAGGGGTGGGCACAGAAGACCACTGATCACAGCTTTGGATTAGTGACTTCAGATTGTGGGTAGCCCAGCTCTGAGGGCAGCGGTTGCTCCAACTCACCCCAGACAAAGACATTATGCTTCCTAAGAGCTGTGGGGGACAAGTTCAAAGACTGCAATTGCTGTGCAGGTCAAGAAAGTACAGATTTGGGGAGCTATAGAAGAAGCTCTTGGTGTCCCATCCCAAGAACGGTTTAGAGCTTGTGGATCCCTGGCCTTGTTCTGGCCAGGAAAGACAGACTTTGGAAAATCCTCTAGCATGCCATGCCCTCCCAGAATTTGCTTTCCAGGCCAAATCAGCTTGAGATGACAATGAAAGCAGGGTAAAAACCTATTGAACCCAATGGCCTGGGGCAAAGGATTACTTGCTTTAAACACCCAGAAGAAGGAGAAGGTCTATCTCCTGGGAAATAGAGAGGGCATTAAAAATCCTGTAAACAGGGGGATTTCAAAGTAACTAACAAAAGCAAGCCCTAGACAAGAAAAAGGCCCAGAAAAGAAAAGGAGGACCTTGAACTTTGCATTCATCTTGAGTGGATTTTTTTAACAGAGTGACTGGCACTCAAGAAAATATCTGTCATGTCACCAGATAAATATAAAATCAAGAGATGCACATTTCAGAGAAAAAATCCCAGAGTTATCATTTTAAAACATTAAAATGTACAGTGTACAACAAAACAGTATAAGACAAACAAACAAACAGTAAATGATGACCCATATAAAGGAAGAGGATAAAAATTCAGAAAACAACAATGAAGAAGACTAGAATGTGGACATACTGAAAAAAGACTTAAAAAATGATCTTAAAAATTCTCAAGCAGATGAAGGAAAACATAGAGAAAGAACTAAAGGGTGCTAGGAGAACAGAGACTGAGCAATATAAGATTTTTAGTAAAGAGATAGACATTTTGAAAAGGAAACAAATAGAACTACTGGAGTTGAAGACCACAATAACTGAAAAGAAAATTTCCCAACAGAGTTTTAACAACAGACTGGAGCTGGCAGAATATAGAATCAGTGAACTCAAAGACAATAAAATTGAAATGATCAGGCTGAGAAGCAGAAAGAAAAAAGAACTATAAAAAGCAAAAATAGCCTAGGAGACCTCTGAGATACAATCAAGGGTACCAATAAATGCATTATGGGAGTCCCAGAAGAAGAAAGATAAAGGGGCAAAAGGAATATTCAAAGAAATAATGATAATGTCCCAAACTTAGCAAAAGACATGAATATGCACATCAAAGAAGCCCAGAGAACACCAAACAGGATAAACATGAAGAAAAATACACTCCATCATATATTGATCAAAGTGTCAAATTCAAAGGACAAGAGAGAGTTCTAAAAGCTGCAAGAGAAAAACAATGTGTTATGTAAAAGGGAGTCACAATTAGATTGAGTGCCAATTTCTCATCAGAAACCATGGAGACAAGAGGCAGTGGGTTGAAATAATTAAAGTGCTGAAAGAAAAAAACTGCAAAACAAGAGTATTATGTCTGATGAGATTCTCTTTCAAAAATGAGAGAAAGATTAAGACATTCCCAGATAAACAAGAGCTGAGGGAGTTCATCACCAAAAGAATTGCCGAACAAGCAATGCTAAAGGGAGTTTTTCAGAGTGAAAGGAAAGGACACTAGACAGTAGTTTAAAGCAGCATAAAGAAATAAAGATCTCTAGTAAAAGTAGCCATTTGGGTAATTATAAATGCCAGTACTATTCTACTGTATTTTTTGGTATGTAACTCCACTTTTTACTTCCTACAGGTGCTAAAATGCAAATGCATTAGAAGTAATGATAAACCTTTTGGGCTTACAATGTACAAAGATGTAAGTGGTAACAAATACAAAAAAAGATGGGGGGATGTATATGCATACTATTGAACTCAAGTTGGTATTGAACTAAATATGACTGTTATATATTTAAGATGTTAAATTTTAACCCCAATGATAACCATAAGAAGTATATGTGAAAATATATACAGATAAAAATGGGAAGGCACTCAATATGGTACAACACAAAAAATCAAATAATTATAAAAGTAGGCATTAACAGAAGAATTGAGGGATCAAAAAAGGAAGGTATGAGATTTACACTGACTAAATAGCAAAATGGGAGAAGAAAGTCCTGTATTATAAGTAGTGACTTTAAATGTAAATGGATTAAACTCTCTAGTCCAAAGGCAGAGATTGGCAGAATGAATAAAAAAGAATGTTCTAACTATATGCTGCCTGGAACAGACACACCTTAAATTCAAAGACAGTATGTAGAAAGTGAAAGGATGGAAAAAATATACCATGCAATTAGTAAGCAAAAGACAGCTGGTCAAAAACAGTTATGAGAGACAAAGATGGTCATCATATACTGTAAAGGGGTCATTTCAACAAGATGATGTAACAGTTAAAAATATATCTAACAGCAGAGTCCCAAAATACGTGAAGCAAATACTGACAGATTTGAAGGGAGAAATTGATGGTTCTACATGAATAGTAGGAGACTTTAAGACACCACTCTCAATAACAGATAGAACATATAGTCAGAAGATCAACAAATACAAGACTTGAATGATACACTAAATCAACAAGACCTAACAGACATTTACAAAACACTGCACCTGATGAAAACATAGTACCCGTTCTTCTAGAGTGAACATGGATCATTTTCCAGGATAGACTATATGTTGGGTCACAAACCAAGTCTCAATAAAATAAAAGATATTGAAATCATAAAATGTATATTTCCTGACCACAACAGAATGAAGCTAGAAATCAATAACAGAGGGAAAAAGGGAAAATCCACAAACATGTAGAAATTAAATAGCAAGCTCTTAAATAACCAATGGATTAAAGAGCAAATCACAGGAGAAATTAGAAAATAACTTGAGGTGAATGAAAATGAAAATACAATCCCTGATACCTCCTAAAAAAATAGAGAATTTTAAAAAATGAAACAGAAGTTGGTTCTTTGAAAAGATCAATAAAATTGACAAATCTTTAGCTAGACTGACAAAGAAAAAAAGAGAGAGGAAACAAAAGCTAAAATCATAAATGAAAAGGGGAAAATTACTTTTATAGTCCACTGAAATAAAGAGGACTATAAAAGGACACTAGGAACAATGGTACATCAATAAATTAGATAACCTATAGGAAATTGACAAACTTTTAGAAACACACAAACTACTGACACTGACTCAAGAATCAAGAAGAAATAGAAGATCTCAACAAACCAATAGCTAGTGAAGAGATTGAATCAGTCTTCAAAAACCTCCCAGCAAAAAAAGCCCAGGACCAGGAAGCTTCACAGGGGAACTTTTTACCAAGCATTTCAATAAGAATTAACATCAATCCTCCTCAAATGCTTCCAAAACTGAAGAGGAGGGAACACTTCCCAATTCATTCTATGAGGCCAACATCATCCTTGTAACAAAGTCAGTGTAATGGTTTGACAGTTTTACGTAATTATGAATTCCAAAAATATAAATTGAATCATGCTTGTAGACTGATCTCTTAATCTGGGCATGATTGGGGGGTTAACTGCCACGTCCCTCGGTGGGTGTGGTCTCAAGTATAAAAGGCTAGACAAAAGACAGAGATTGGAGAAGCAGATTTTTGAGAAGCAGTTCTGATGTTGGAGAGGAGCACCCCAGGAGAAGACAAGTGAGCCATTCCTACAGCTGGCCTTGTGGAGAGATGCAAAAGCATAGAGAGCCTCATGGTCTACAGCTGAACTTGTGGAGGCAACAGAAGCTAAGCCCAGAGAGAAACGCAGCCCCGGGAACAGAGGAACCCAGAAGCCTGAACCCTGGAGACTTCGGCAGCTGTCTTGCTCCAACATGTGGACTTTGGTGAGGGAAGAAACTTATGCTTTGGGGCCTGGTAACTGTAAACTTCTACCCTAAATAAATACCCTTTATAAAGACCAACCAATTATTGGTATACTTCCAAAGGCACCCCTTTGGCTGACTAATACAACCAGATAAAGATATCACCAGAAAACTGCAGACCAATAACTCTTATGAATATAGATGCAAAAATCCTCAACAAAATACTGGACAACTGAATCCACCAGCACATTAAAATAATTACACACCATGATCAAGTGGGATTTATCCCTGGTATGCAAGGGTGGTTCAACATATGAAAATTTATTAATATAATACACCACATTAATAAAATGAAGGGGGGAAAACACATCATCTCAATTGATGCAGGAAAACTATTTGAAAAAATACAACACTTAGAAAACTAGGAATAGAAAGAAATTTCCTCAAAATGATAAAGGGCATGTATGAAAAACACACAGCTAACATCCTACTTAAGGGTGAAAGACTGAAAGCTTTCCGTCTAAGATGTGGAAAAAGATAAGGGTGCACACTGTCACCACTGTTATTGAACACTGTATTAGAAGTTCTTGCCAGAGCAAATTAAGCAAGGAAAAGAAAGAAAAGGTATCCAAATTGGAAGAGGAGAAGTATAAATTTCCCTAGTTGCAGATCCTATATATGGAAATTCCTGAAAAATCCACAACAAAGGTCTTAGAGCTAATTTAAAAATTCAGCAAAGTGCCAGGGTACAAGATCAACACCCATAAATCAAGTGTTTCAATACAAAAGCAATGAACAATTCGAAGAAGAGATCAAGGAAAAAATCCATTAATAATAGCAATTAATAGAATCAAATACATAGGAATAAATATAACAAAAGATGTAAAGAAACCTTGTACACAGAAAACTACAAAACATTGCTAAAAGAAATCAAAGAAGAGCTAAATAAATGGAAGGATATTCCTTGTTCATGAATTGAAAGACTGAATATTAAGATGTCAGTTCTACCCAAAGTGATTTCTAGAGTCAACACAATCCTAATCAACATTTCAGCAACCTTCTTTGCAAAAATGAAAAGTCAATCATCAAATTTATATGGAAGGGAAGGTTGCTCCAAATAATCAAAACCATCTTGGAAAAAAAGAATGAAATTGGAGGACTCTTCACAATCAATACTTATTACAAATTCACAGTAATCAAAACAGCATATACAGGCACAAAAACAGATATATAGATCAATGGAATTTAGTCAAGAGCTCAGGTATCGGCCCTCACATTTATTGCCAACTGATTTTTAACACTCAATTAGGAAAGAATAGTCTCTCCAACAAATGTTGTGGGGAAAACTGGATCTCCATTTGCAAAAGAATGAAGGAGGACCCCTCTCTCACACCGTATAAAAAAATCAACTCAAATTGGATCAAAGACGTAAATATAAGAGCCAGAACTATTAAGCTCTTAGAAGAAAATGTAGGGAAACATTTTGTATTAGGCAATGGTTTTTCAGATTTAACACTCAAAGCACAAGCAACAAAAGAGAAAATAAATAAATGGAACCTCATATCAAAATTAAAATATTTTGTGCCTCAAAGGACTTTATCGGGGCCGGCTCGATAGCCCAGTGGATAGGGCGCCGGCATACCACATGGGAGGCCCTGGGTTCGATTCCCGGGGACCTCTCCTAGCGGGCAGACCACCTTGAGAATGGCAAGCCGCCATGGGTGGGCCGGAGCCGCC
>PVKH010014817.1:0-16333 GCA_004027955.1 Chaetophractus vellerosus
AACTCCTACTCTACAACTCAATGGACTCACCCAGGACACCTAGAGGGGAGATGGTGATGGACAACGGCTATCCCAGGGAATGGAGAGAGTCTGCAGCTGCAGGAAGGATAATCCCATCCATCTTCCCCATGGGATAGAAGCCCCCTCTCACTTGGAAGTGGAGTGGACATCACCATCCCAGGCTCCTCAGGATTGGGGGAATAGCTATGGACTAGAGTGGACTTACTGGTATTCTGTTATAGGCTTATTGTAATTCATGCAATTGAAGAAATTACAACATTAATAGGCATTTTTAAGAAAAGGAATACCAAATGATCAATAAACACATGAAAAGATATTTAATCTCATTAGTAATCAAGAAAAATGCAATTGAAAACCAAAATTAGATACACTTTTCCACCCTTCAGATTAAAGACATTCCAAAGCACAAAACACCAAATGGTTATGAGGACTTGAACCAATTAAAATGTCTCATGCACTGCTCAAGGGAGTGTAAACTGGTAAAACAATTTGTAGAAAACAATTTTGCAACATCTAGTAAAGTTGAAGACCCATATCCTTTACATTGCAGCAATTCCTCTTAGAGTTATCTACGCTAGAGAAATTTTTACCCTTATATCCAAGGAGAAATATTCAATAATGTTTACCAAAGCATTAGTTTTTATAGTGAAAAAAAAATGGGGGTGGCACAGTACAGAACAATATACATCAAAGAGAATGGATACGTAATGTGCCATATGTGTTCATATAAAGGAAAAGTATAAGAAAATTAAAAATAAAGTAGTAAATATGTACGTACAGGGATAGATCAGTACATTACATAAAAAAATAAAATAAAATTGCTTATAAAAGGCATGTTATAAAATGATATATACAGCATGATACAAATATGTTTTAAATACATTTCAAAAACATGCAAAATAATTCTGTACATCACTTATGCATGCGTATAAGAAAGTTGCATGGAAATAAAAGCCAGAATGATGCAAGAGCAGCAGGGCAAAAGTAAAAGGTAAGGCATTTTAAATCTTATTCTTTCTTCAAAAAGATCTCAAGCAAACATGACAAAGTACTATAGTTGGGTGGTATATCTATTATATTTAAATATTACTTCAGATTTTAAATGTAGTAACAATAAGGCAGCAAAATAAATATCATATGGCAAGGTGGGGCTACATCCCTGAAGGTTTTAGTATTTTTAAACATTTAAATAGAAGGCATCAGTTTAATATTCAATTTAAAAAGGCTACTGAAATATGAATATCTTCTTGTTATGAAGAAAAAGGGAATTCTATGGTTAGCAGGTTTCAAGTTGTAAAAAGTCATGATATTTGTATGGATTGCAAAGTGATAAAATATATCAAATCTTTCATGTCAACTGAAAAATGTATTTTAACATTTTCTTACTTCGAAATGGAAAGTGCCTTCTGAGGTTTCCTGTGGACTGGTTTATTTCTGAATTGTATCAACTGACTCTCTTTAGGGAAAAAAAAATTAGGGGTAAAAAAAGCAAAAGCAATATGAGAAAATCCAGTATTTGGCCTGTGGCTAAATGTTCCCCTAGCAAAACGAAAATTTGTCTAATTAAAAGGAAGAATCAAACAGAATTGTTTCACATATTATAATCAAGTCAACCTAATATATATATTTTTTTAACACTTCAGTAAATTGTTTGTCCTTATATAAACACAACTTATATTTATGGAATGGGGAACTTTCAAGTTAAGGTGATAGAGTGAATATACACAACTACTGTTTTCGTTTTTTGTTTAGTTAGAAAAGTTGTGAGCTTACAAAACTGTCATGCACAATGTGTAGGATTCCCATACATTACTTTCCAACAACACTTTACATTGTTGTGGAACATTTGTTAGATTATGAAAGAACATGATCAGGCTATTAGCACTATGGTCCATAGTGTACTCTTGGTATACTTTTTCCAAACACCCCCTATTAGTAACACCATGCATTAGTATTATACATTTGTTTTAGTTCATGAGAGAACACTCTCATATTTGTACTGTTAACCACAGTCCATCTTCCACCACATGGTTCACTGTGTTACACAGTCCCATGCCTGCACATTCTATCCAAAGTGTATACTGAGCGGCTTTCACTGTCATCACAGAATTGTGCAGTCATCAATACTTGAATGGTTTCCTTAGTCCAAAAGAAAAAATCCCATATCTCCTTATTATTGAAACTTAGATTCGATACAGTACCTTATTTGACATTGGTGCAAGAATATTACAATATTCAAATAGGAGTTTTCCTATTTCTCCACATCATTTTCAGCACTTGCTATTTTCTGTGTTTTTTTTTTATTTAATGGCCATTCTATGAGGTGTGAGACAATATCTCCTTGTTTTGACCTGCATTTCCCTAATAGCTAGTGACATTGAACTTTTTTTTTCATGTGTTTTTCACCATTTGTATTTCCTCTTGGGAGAAATGTATATTTAAGTCTTTTGCCCATTTTTATTTGGATTGCTTGTTCTTTTACTGCTGAGTTGTATGATCTTGATATAATGCATGGAAATCAAACCCCTATCAGACATGCATGTGGTTTCCAATATTTTCTCCCATTGAGTGGTTTGCCTTTTCACCTTGTTGACAAAGTCCTTTGAAGAACAAAAGTGTTTAAATTTGAGGAGTTCCCATTTATCCATTTTTTTCTTTCCTTGCTCATGCTTTCAGTGTAAGATTTTAAGAAACCACCATCGACCCCCAGGTCTTGAAGATATTTCCCTACATTTTCTTTTAGGAGTTTTATGGTTCTCAGTTTTATATTTAGGTCTTTGATCCATTTTGAGTTAATGTTTGAATAAAGTGTGAGGTAGGGGTGCTTTTTCTTTCTTTTGGCTATGAATATCCAGTTCTCCCAGCACTGTTTGTTGAATAGACTGCTCTGCTCCAGCTGGGTAGGTTTGACAGCCTTGTAAAAAATCACTTGACCATAGATGTGAGGGTCTGTTTCTGGACCATCAGTTTGGTTCCATTGGTCAATATGTCTCTCTTTATGCCAGTACCATGTTGGTTTTTTCCACTGTAGCTAGGTAATATGATTTAAAGTCCAGAAGTGAGAGTCCTCCAACTTTATTCTCCCTTTTAAAGATGTTTCAGGCTATTTGAGGACACTTGCCATTCCAAATAAATTTGATAATTGGGTTTTCCATTTTGTTAAAAAAGGCTGTTGGAATTTTTATCAGGATTGCAATGAGTTTGTATATCAATTTGGGTAGAATTGACATCTTGATGATATTTAGTCTTCCCATCCATGATCATGAAATGTTCTTCCATATTTTAGGTCTTTTTAAAATTTCTTTTAGCAATGGGTTTTTCATATATATCCTTTATCATGTTGAGAAAGTCTCCTTTGATTCCTATCTTTTGGAGTGTTTTTATCAAGAAGGTATGCTGGATTTATCCAATGCCTTATCTGTGTCAAACAAGATGATCATGTGATTTTTTTGTTCTTTGACTTATTAATGTGGTTTGTGCTGATTGACTTTCTTGTGTTGAACCACACATGTATGCCTGGAATTAAAGTCACTTGATCATGATGAATAATTCTTTTAATGTGATGCAACATTCACTTAGTGAGGTTTTTTATTTTGAGGATTTTTGCATTCATATTCATTTCATCTATATTGTCTGGTTTGCTGGTATACAGTTGTTCATAGTATCATCTTATGGTCTCTTTTATTTCTGTGGAGTCAGTAGTAATATCCCCATTTTCATTTCTGATTTTATTTATTTACATCTTCTCTCTTTTTTTCTTTGTCAATCTAGCTAAGGGTTAGTCAATTTTGTTGATCTTCTTGAAGAACCAACTTTTGGTTCTCTAAATTCTCTCTATTGTTTTTTGTTCTCAATATCCTTTTTATTCTGCTCTGGTCTTTGTTATTCCATTCCTTCTGATTGCTTTGGGATAATTTGCTTTTCTTTTTCTATTTCTTCTTTATGTGTTGTTAGGTCTTTGAATTTAACATTTTCTTCTTTTTCAATGTAAGAATTTAAGGCTATACATTTCTCTCTCAGCACTGCCTTAGCTGCATCCCATAGGTTCTGATAGGTTATGTTCTCATTTTCATTTGTCTTGAGATAATTATTTATTTCTCTTGCAATTTTTTCATTGAGCCACTGATTACTTAATAGTATGTTGTTTAATCTCCACATATTTGTTAATTATCCCTTTTTTTTTAACCTGGTGTTGATTTCCAGCTTTATCCCATTACTATCAGAGAAAGTGCTTTGTAAAATTTCAATCTTTTTAAATTTATTAAAATCTGCTTTTTGACCCAACATATGGTCTATCTTGTAAAAAGATCCATGAGCACTTGAGAAGAATGAATATCCTGATGTTTTGGCGTGCAATGTTCTGTATATGTCTATTAGGTTCTGTTTGTTTATCATATTATTCAAGCTCTCTGTTTCTTTATTGATCCTCTGCCCAGATGATCTATCCAATGATAAGAGTGGAGTATTGAAGTCTCCAAATATTGTAGAGATGTCTATTTCTCCCTTCAGTTTTGCAAATGTTTGCCTCATGTAATTTGGAGCATCCTGATTAGGTGCATAGACATTTATGATTATTATTTCTTCCTGGTGAATTGCCCCCTTTATTAGCATTTAATATTCTCCCTTGTCTCTAATAACAGCTTTGCTTTTAAAGTCTATTTCATTTGATAAAAATATAGCCACTTCAGCTTGCTTTTTGGTTACTGCATGCATGGAATATCTTTTTCTAGCCTTTCATTTGCAATCTATTATATCCTTTTGTCTAAGGTGAGTCTCCTGTAGACAGCATATAGGTGGTGTGTGTGTGTGTGTATAAGACACCTGTCTTTTCTTTACAGGCTGTAGGACTTCCTTTAGTATTTCCTACAAAGCCAGTCTCTTGGTTACAAACTCACTTGGTTTCTGTTTATCTGTGAAAACTATAAACTTGCCTTCATTTTTGAAATAGAATCTTGCCAGGTATAAGATTCTTGGCTGGCAGGTTTTCTCTTGCAGTATCTTAAATATATTATACCACTGCCTTCTTGTCTCCACGGTTTCTGATGAGAAATCAGCCGTTAATCCTACTGGGCATCCCTTGTATGTGATGAATTTCTTACTTTATGCTCTCAGGATCTCTCTTTATTTTTGGCATTTGTCTTTCTGATTTGTATGTGTCTCAGAGTAGGTCTATTCAGATGTTTTCAGATCAAAGTACATTGTGCTTCTTGGACACTGATATCTATGTCCTTCAATAGAATTGGGAAATTTTCTTCTGTTATTTCTTCATTATTCCTCCTGCCTCTTTACCCTTCTTTTCTCCTTCTGCAACACCCATGACATGTATGTTTGGATGTCTCTTGCCATCATTTATTTCCCTGAGTCCCTGTTCAATTTTTGCAATTCTTCTCTTTTTCTGTTCTTGTCTATGGTCATTTTCTGAGTCACTGTCTTCATGTTCCCTGATCCTTTCTTCTGCATCTTCAAATCTGCTGCTACACACATCCAGTGTGTTTTAAATTTCCTTTATTGTGCCTTTAATTCCTATAAGATCTGCTATTTTTCTATGCATGCCTTCAAATTCTTCTTTGTGCTTACCCAGTGTCTTCTTGGTGTCCTTCATCTCTTTAGCAATCTCATTGAATTTATTAAGGCAATTTCTTTGACCATCTAGGATTAGTTGTCTCAACTCCTTTATGTCATCTGGAGGCTTAGTTTTTTCCTTTGACTGGGCCATATCTTCCTGCTTTTTGGTATGGATTTTTTATAACTTTTTCTTGGTGTCTCAGCATCTGATTTACTGTATATATTTATTATTGGCCCCTTTTCTCTTCAGTCTAGTGCTTTCTATTTGATTGGCTTTGTGCTACAGCCCCTCTTTGATACTTGGTTCATCTTAATTTGCAACTTTATTGTGGCTTGTATTTAGCCAATTGGAAGTTTTTCAGCTTTTTCATCTGTTTCTTGCCCTTTCTCCCTTGTTGGTTGCAGAATAGGAGCCGAGGATGTGGTTGGTACTGTAAACTATGGAGGCTGAAGCAGCCACATTTCTCCAGGAACTGATGAAGCTTCTCCCACCTTTCTTCCCTGCTAGAGGTAAAGAAAGAGCCACAGCCATATGCAGTAGTTCAAGATGTACATGTCAAGACCATCTGCAGTTGGCCTGAGAAACTAATGAAACTCCATACCCCTTCCACCCTTGCCCAGGGTAAGGATGGAGGTATAGGTGTGACCAAAAAACAAAGCTATATGAGTCAAAACTTACCACAGTTTCCCAGGTAGATTGATGAAGCACTTGATCCTCTCCTTCCCTGCCAAGGGTGGGAACGGAGCCTCCTGTGTACTCAGCAATGTAGTCCATGCAAGCTGAAAGCAACTGCAGTTGCAGAAAAAAGGTGATGGAGCACTGTCCTTCCTCCTGCTATCAAGGGCAAGGTTGGAGCCACAGACATATTAAATAATCTTGTTCATGTGTGCCAAAAGTGGCTGCAGTTGCCCAGGGAAGTGGAGGGAGCACAATTCCTTCTGCCCTGTCAAGGGCAGGGATGAATCTACAGGAGTGCCCAACACTCTAATCTGTGTGGGCTTAAAATACCTGAAGTTGCCCAGGGAGGTGGGTGCAGTTCCCCCCAGCTTCCTCCCTGCTGAAAGCCTAGACCTGGAGACTAGGCTATGGCTGAAATCAGACCTGGATGGAAAGCAGTAAGTCCCTACTGTCATTGTGATTTTTCAAACAGCCCTGCCTCCCCTCATGCTGGGGCAGAGTTAAAATGGAGGTTACTGCTGGCCTCTTTGTGATTTGGACAAGTTCAAACTTTAGTTGTTCTTGGGATTGGACTTTAGCCAGCCAAGTTTACTAATGAGCAGGTAAAATTGGTGCCTGGCCATCTCTTCCTCCCCCATTTTTGGGAAATGGAGCTTCTAACTCCAGCCAGGGTTTAGCTCCCCAGGTGGCTTGCGCCACCAGCAGGGGATAGACACTGGCCTCCCCAGCAGGGAGTGCTCTACTCACAAGTCTTCATTGCAGATAGGTAGTCTACTCCTTCCATACTTCTAGAGATGTTGCATGATGCTCTTCTGGTCTCCTGCCCCCACCCCCCAAGGTGATTTAGATAACTCTGGGTGATTACTAACTGCCCTGTCTTGGAGCTCCTTACTCTGCTGTGATCTTACCCCTTTTCTACACAACTAATTTTGCTCCACCTCAAATCCCACTAAATCTACTCTAAAGAGATTCTTTTCAAAATGCATAAACTCATAAGGAGAGGGAAACAGGAAAGGAAGGAGTAATAAGAAAGTTTTGGAAACCGGAAAGAAGGTAAAGGACTAATAACTAATTTAGCAGACTCAAGAAAGACTAATCCTTAATCAGAGAAGCTGAGAACCACCTCAGTTTCCATCATAAAATCTTCACAAAGTTCAGGAATTGGCAAATGAGTCACCTTGGAATAAAGTGGAAAATCAGGAGGATGAGCCAGAAGATGTTTGTGAATTAGATTCCTACACCATATTCCACTTACTCTATGAATATCCCCTGGCAGATGCCTCTAGAGAAGACAAAAGAGATGAGATTTGATATGGGGGGACAAATGGCTCAGTTGTATGTGTGGGTACAGTACATAGTGATGGTTTTGACAAATAGAATATGGCAAAAGTGACATAGGAAGAAAAGATCGACAGAGCTGGCTTATGATCTGTTAACTCTAAAACTACTGAACTTCAGGTAAGAACAGCATGAAGCTTTTGTGTTCTTGCCTGGGACTGGTCCCATGTAGAAACTGCATGTTTTATTCTGCATTAAAGGTACATTTGGAGGACTGCCCTTGATATTCCAGATCTCTCTCTACATTGTATGAGCTTTGCAATTGCCTGTGTCCTTGACATGATTGGTAATATCTTTGATTTATATGAGTCACATATAAGAGCCTGATCCTGTGTGTTAGTTCAGGATGCTGCACCAGTTTCCAGGCTCAGATCTCTTCTTGACTCTTGGAATATACTCTTTTTTTGTTGTTGTTACATATCCCTCCCCTTTCCTGCTTGCTCTTGCTGTGTGTTCATTTTTTGTGTTCTTCTATATCTGCTTTGTCTCCCCCCACTGCGGCGATGCACCGAGTTACCTCATTGTGCAGGCAGCTTGCCCCGCTTGTGGGCGGCTCTGCTTCCATTCCCAGATGGCTTTTTTGCTCCATTCGTGGGTGGCTTTGCTCCGTTCACAGGCAGGTCGCCCTCCCCATGGCAGCTTTTGCCCTGCCCGTGGCGGCTTTGCCCTGCCCACGGCAGCTCTGCCCCGCCCACGGCAGCTTTGCCTTCTCAGGTGGTCTGCCCACTTGGAGAGGTCCGCGGGAACCGAACCTGGGGCCTCCCATGTGGTGTACTGGCGCCCTATACACTGGGCTATACAGCCAACCCCTTGGAATATACTCTTGAGGTCTAACCCACCTCCCCTTGAATCTGAGCTAGTCTCAATGACTGCTTTTTTAGTAGAATATGGTAGAAATGATGCTGTGCTAATATCTGGGTCAGGTCTTCAGAGACTAACAACTTCCTCTTCCTGTCTCTTGGAACTCTCTCTGGTTAACCCTGAGGCACATAGAAGGAGTCTGACTACCCTGAGATTCTGTATTTGAAAAGTCAAATGTGGGAACTCTAATAGGCAGTTCCAGTTAAGCCCAGCCTTTCAGCCCTCTCCTCCACAGTACCATGTAAGTGATGGCATCTTGGCTAGTCCATTCCATCCACCAATTGAGTTTTATCAAGTTAGTTCAGCCAATGTTTATGAGTAAGAAGAATCATCCCACTCAGCCCTGCCTGAACTCCCACCCACCAAAAATTCATAAGAGATGATAAATTTGTTGATTTAAACCACTAAGTTTTTGGCATAATTTGCTATGCAGTAATAGATTACCAAAACAAGAAGAAAAAAAAGAGATAAAACTATAGGAGAAATCCAGGAGGTGCAGCATTTAAATTAAAAACAAAACAGAGTGCTGAAAGGAGATAATATTGTGAATGAATCAAAGGTAATCAATGGAAAGACCAATGTAATTTCAAACTAAAGAACATGAATTTCTAGATTGAAAATGCCCCCCAAGATCCCAGTACAATGGCTAAGAGTAGACCTAAGGCATATCAATGTGAAATTTCAGTATACTAAGAGATAAAAACAGATATTTGCAGTTCCTAAAAAGGACAAAAATTGAAAATTAAAATAAGAAAACAAGTAACAGACAAAGGGTAAGGATTTAGCAAGGCTCTCAAATTCTCATTAGTGGAGCAATGCCCACAAATTTCTGAAGGAAAAATATTTTCAGCAGAAATTTTATACCAGCTTTATCAACCAACAGTGAGGATGAATAAAATCATTTTTAAACATGCAAGACCTTTGAAAAATATACTTCCCAGTGACCTTTTCTCAAGAAAACTTAATTTAATTGGAGGATGGCTTCCAATTAAATAAAGGCATTGAGCAAGAAAAAGTAGAACAGGAGATACAGAAAGTTGAGGCTAGCATGAGAAGAGAAGCAAAAGAAATTGTAAGGTGTTAGCTAAGAACAATCTCAGAATGAAGACCGTGTACCAGTGTGGGGTGACCTGTCCAGAGAGGAGCATTATGACTCAAGGGATGGGACCTTTGCAAATGTCATTACCATGTCTTTTGCAGTTGTTCAACATTTAAAATCATGAAATTCCTAGAGTCCAGTGTGATGAAAACAATAACAAACAACCACATGAAATTCTTCAAACTGGGCTCAACCCTCAGCAAAGGCAGAGGAAATGGCAGCAAAAGGGCATTTCCAGGATGATACACTTGCAATAGGCCAGGGGAGTCGTCAATCTAGATAGAAGACTGCAGATTTCCAGAAGAATTTCTCCAAGGGGGAAAAATAATAGAACCAATATATTACCAAATGTGACTGACTTTTTAGAAAATTAAATGGAGAAAATGGAGAAGGAAGAATTAGCATCTGGTTCAAAGAAAACCAAACAAATGAAAAATAACAGCAATTATTAACTTCAGGAAAACCAGAGAGAAGGTTAAAAGAGCATAAGAAAAATGGAAAGTAAATTCATACTGAATGGCAGTAAGAAAGGATTTATAAGAGATAACTTTGACACTCAACCTAACAAATAGAACTTCAGTAGATAGGAGGAAAAGGTCATGTTATGTGATATGATAAGATGGGTGACTACTTTCGCTAAAACAAGTGTCTACAATTTTACTGTGGCCAAGGGCCTGGCAGGTAATGCAAATATAAACTGAGCAGTAATCTTCAGCTTTTATAAATTGTTATCATGCGGGCCGGCTAGATAGCTCAGTGGATGAGTGATGGTGTACCACATGGGAGGCCCCAGGTTCGGTTCCCGGGGACCTATCTGAGTGGGCAGATGGCCTTGAGAAAGGCAAGCTGCCGTGGGCAGGGCAAAGCCGCCGTGGGCAAGGCAAAAAGCCGCCACGGGCAGGGTGGAGCCCCCACGGGCATGGCAAAGTCACCCGTGAAAAAACAGAGCTGCTGCCTGCAAAGCGCAGAAGCCGGGCAGCCCGCAAAACACGGAATACTGCTGCCCGCAAAACATGGAGCGGAGCCGCCCATGAAAACGGAATGGAGCCACCCTCGAACGGAGCGAGCCGCCTCCGCGGAGGGTTGACTCAGCGCGTCGCTGCAAAGACGGGGGGAGACAAGAAGCAGACATAGAAAAAAACACAGAAGAATGGACACACAGCAAGAGCAAGCAGAAAGGGGGGTGGGATATGTAACCAAAATAAAAAAAAAATTGTTATCATGCAAGAATGTGAGCCTAAACTTGCCAAATACTCTAATGTTTTAAGAAAAGTTGAAAATATGAGTTTGTATGTGAAATATCCTCATTTTAAAATCTTGACAATTAATAGTGATACATTCTATAAATATACATACACTAAACAAAATATAGTGTGTCTCTCCCCAGAATAAGGCAACCACCAGTTTGCAGTATCTAGATAAATCATAATATGCATAAATGAGAATGAGGCAAGGCAAGACATAAGTAGAGGCCCAGTTGGAAGGGATCTTGAAAGTCAAGAAAAGGGGAAGCGGATGTTGCTCAAGTGAATGAGCCATATAGGAGGTCCAGGGTTCTATTCCCAGGGCTTCCTGGTGAAGGCAAGTTGGCCCATGCGGCGAGCTGACCCGAGCAGAGTGCTTGCCTGCATGGAGTGCTGCCCCCTGCGGAGAACTGGTGCAGCAAGATGGCTCAACAAAAAAAGAGACACAGAGGAGAGACAAGAGTCACAGCAGACCAGGGAGCTGAGGTGGCACAAGAGATTGAGCCCCTCTCTCCTACTCTGGAAGGGCCCAGAATCGGTTCCCAGTGCTGCCTAAAGACAAGACAAGCAAACACAGAAGAACGCACAGCGAACGGACAACAGAGAGCAGACAGAACGTAAAACAACGAGGGGGGTGGGAGAATAAAGAAATAAGTCTTAAAAAATAAAGTCAAGAAAAGGAGTTGGGCCTTTATTTCAAGGACTCTCAGAAATCCTTGGGAATTTGTGAGAAGGGAAATGAGATAATGAGAGGGATTACTAAAATCATATTTTTTTTCCTGAGTTGTTTTATAAAGTATATTTCACCAAACAAATACCCTCAAAAGCAAAAGTTATGATATTTTTGAAATGCAGGATTCTGGCTTTTGAAATAAGCTAGGAAAGCAAAAGACTTTGTAGTAGTACATGTGACTTAATCAGTGGCTGACTATCTATTCATCCACCTATGTGATAAGAGTATAGGCTGGACTGCTCATGATTATGCAAATCCATGAAAACATACCACCCAATTATGAAGGGAATTTTAGAATCCAGGACAGGAAACACAGAGGGATTTTTGAGTCATGTTTGTTAAAATTCTAGCTCTGACACTAACCAGCTATGTGATGTTATAGAACTTGATTAACTACTCTGGGTTTCCTTATCCTCACTAATAAAGTGGAAATAACATCTATTTCAGCTATTATAAAGGTAAATGACATAATGTATTCAATTTGTATTTAATATATAATTTAATAGACATTTAATAAGTAGCAGATTATTTTCTTTCATTTATTCTTTTATTTATTTATTCATCCTTTCTTGTTATACAGTAACATCACACATACTCTTATAAAAGGCGGTTTAGAATCTTTCAAGTTGGGGAAAAATTGCGTTAAAACCAATTTTTAGAGATAGATGGCTGGAGGGACAATTTGTCTGAGAATAAAAGATGCTTGAGCGAATTTCCTGCTTCAGTGTGAATAGCAAAGTAGTATTAATGATGAATTTAACGACTCTAGTATTATTGCAGCCGAATAAATGTTGAAGCACTCCATGTGAGTCAAAAGTTGAGAACGATGCCTGGGGCATCTCATGAGTGAGAAAAAGATAATAAGCCAATGTGTAGAGTAAAAACTGATAACAGTTTAAGGTGGGAATAAAGTACACATTGTGTTTTTTTTTCTTTCTTCTAAAGCTTGCTTTAGCTATTTGTTTTTTAAATTTTATACATGTCCTGAAATTTTAAATCATATATATGCTATTGCCTATTTAATTGGTTAATGTTATTTCACTTTTAAAGAAGAGAAGTGTGTGCAATTATTAAGTGGATTATCAGTTTTTTAAAACTATACCTGAAATAATTCTAACTGCTGAGGCTGTGGTGCTCTAATCAAAAACACCAATTACTTGGAAGCAACTACCAAAAGAAAGGCAGACAGAGCTTAGTTTCTCTGTGACTTGCCCTGAAACATCAACCATTTTTAAAGCAACAGAAAAACATCATGAAGGAGATAGAATTATCAAAGAAACTTGTTATAAAGTGCCATCTTCTAGAAGGTGACCTTAGGGCCTATTTCCTGAGAAATGCATTACTAAGAAATGACTGAAAGAGATTGCAGAGTTGTTTTTTTTTTTCCCAAGTGTCCCTCATTTACAGACTCACAAAGGCTGAGAAAAATTTTCATGTGAAATACCCTGATTTTAAAATCTTGACAACTAATAATAATACGTATGATAAATATGCATTGGACAAAATATAGAGTGAATGTCACTAGAATAAGGCAACATAGTCAATCTTCCTGACTCCTGAAAAGCCAAAGCTAAACAACATAGGCCTTAGAGTTCTAATAAAAACCAAAGCCTTCCAGACTTCCTAGGCAATTCATTCCTGTGTGAGAATCTTCACTGGGAGAAGGTTCTTTGAAAACCTGGAATTCCTATCGGATTGCTTCCCTTCTTTAAATGGTTATTCCTTGCCTTCTTTACAATCTAATTTCCCACTGTCATCTTTTCAAAGATATTCTTCTATGATCACCCACACACCCTCACCACACTAGAGACCTATAATCATCATTTAAAGGTGGAAGTTTTATAAATAAATTTGTACTTGTTTACTGATCAATGTCTTTATGTGTGGCAGAATTCATTATAAGTCTTACTTTTTCTTTTCCTCCTACCTGGTTGTAAAGAGGAAAGCAAGGAGATGTGTAATCCTCACCTCCCTTTAACTATTGGGGTATTGAAAATTCTACCAAAATCTACCAATCATAATCCACTAATTGTGAATGAACAAGTTGGTTTCTATTGAATACACAATATTAATCTACTCTTACACATCCCAATCATCAGAACTGCAGTTACTTTTAGCCTGGAACTCACAATACAGCACTTAATACAAGAACACTTCTGTCATCTTCGCCTTTCCCACAATAGTCTATCTATCTCCATTCCAAATTTCCTGGTTATTACTAATACCTGTTTCCTTTGCTTTGCTCATTGTTTCACTAATTTTAGCTTTCATTTTCTCACAGTCACACAAGACAGAAAACATGGTGTGGGTAAAAAGAGTATAAACTTTAGAGCCCTGTGGTACTAGATTCAAATCTAGCTAAACAATTCCCAGCAGTATGACCTTGGGCAAGAATATGTTTTTGGTATCTCAGTTACATAATGTAAAATTGATACATAATTATATCCAGCTGTCTTGGTTTTCCAGGATATTTTGACAAGTATCACACAATGGATTATCTTAAACAGTGAGAATTTATAGGCAAACAGTTTTGAGGCTTGGAAAGTCCAAAATTGAAGTTTCAGCAAGGCGATGTTTTCTTCCCAAAGTCTGTAACATTGCTGGCTGCCAGCAATTCACAGGATTCCTTGGCTTGTATCTCTGCCTCTCCTTTATATTCAGGGTTCTGGGTTCCATTGACTTTTGTCTTTTAACACCTCCTTATGGCTTTTTCTGACTATGTCTGAATTTCTTCTGTTTATAAAAGACTCCTATAATCTAGATTACTCCCCATCCTTACTCAGTTGGGCCACACATTAACTAAAATAGCATCTTCAAGAGATCCTGTTTACAATGGGTTCACACCTGCAGGCATGACAGTTGTGATTAAGAACATGTGTAAATTGGCGTACATAACTCAATCTACCACATCATCCGACTTGGGTTTTCTGAGAAACAAATAGGATGAAATGTGCAAAATACCTAGCATAGTAATGACAAACAGTACCCTCTCTAAAATTTTTGGTTACCATCACTTTTACTTAATATGGTATTAAGCACAAAACAAGTGCTCAGTTAATATTTTCTGACTGATTGATAGATACATATGAGTTTTTGTTCAATGTGGTTACATACTATCTTAATTGGATTAAACATATTTCATTATCATCTCCAATATCTTATTACAATTTTCATGTCAAATTATGTTGTCACCATGGCTGTAAGTATAGATCACTGATTATTAAATACACAATGAATATTTTTTAGAAGAAGTCCTTGTTACCAATGTAAGTCAAATAATCAAAGAAAAACAAGGAAGGACATGTACCTGTTCAAACATATCACTTTTATGAATAATATGCTCAGGCCCATGAAAACTAGCAGTGGCCTATACAGTCTTTCTTCAAGAATATATTTTCCTCTTGCTTTTTGTCATTACATTTATCAGCTGATGTCAAAAATGCAAAAAATATATATATAAAAATTAAACAATGAGGCTGTCCTAATTATATTAAGAAGAACAATTCAAAGAAAAAAAATTAAGCCATTCATTTAGAATCCAAAAATCTAAATCACCAACTATTTATGTGACATCAAAAGAAACAAAATCTACATAATATTTATATTTGCCTCAATCATACTTTCAAGTACAGATATACAAGTCAAATGCCAAAAGAACAAAAAGCATATAAACACAGATGAACAAGGGGTAGCACATCTCCATTTCCCTTTCCCGTTTAATGGACCTGTAGTCAATTATAAGCTCTACATTTTCTGCCTAAATTAATTCTTCAGTACCTAGGCAAAAGATATCGAAAGAACTAAGAAAAGTCTCTAGATTTAGCTGCTTCATATTCACTATCTCATTTTTCTGTTTGTCATTCAGGCCCAAATAATGTAATCAAGCCAGGAAATTGTAGCCGTGCATCACACTGAGTGTGATGAGCTTCTGTTGCTATGGTGTGTTATTTCATCTGTTTGTCACTATATCTTTGGAACTGACATCTTTGGGTGAGAATCTGAAGGCAGCTAATTTCAAATTCTGAGACAAAACTGAATGCCTAGGCAAGAGTTTACCAAAATGTGTTTAAGTACACTAGTCTCTCAAGTCATCTCTTAGAAATGGATTGTAAGTACAAACTAGTTGAACTAACTATATCTTCCTCCTTGAGATTTCCAATGCAGATTTTAAAATAAGGAATCATTTTTGTTTGATCCCCTATTTTCCCGTTAGGTAGTCACACACACTTTTTTTTTCTCTCAGAACCATTTAAAATACCCATTACCATCTCTAGTAGGGGGCACAGCTAAATATTGGTCTCACATCCTCTCCCCTCTCCTGTTTCTTTTCCTAATGACCTTGACAACTCTACATGACTAGATTTGGGCTCTTTACAGAGAAATAAAGAGGAAATGTGATATTCAGTTACTTGATGTGAAATATAAGATGATTGTAACCATATTCATGATAGCCAACAAGGAATGGGGATTTAAGACCAAGGAAGAAAATGGGCTTGTAGCAAGTTTTGGGAAGAGGGTTCTCAGTTACGATTGCTCAATCTTGACTTGGTGGTCTAGGACTGGATTGGTTCTAGACTTCATTAAGATTCATTATTTTAGGGGCCGGCTCGATAGCCCAGTGGATAGGGCGCCGGCATACCACATGGGAGGCCCCGGGTTCGATTCCCGGGGACCTCTCCTAGCAGGCAGACCGCCTTGAGAATGGCAAGCCGCCATGGGCGGGCCAGAGCCGCCGTGGGCAGGGCAAGAAGCTGCCACGGACATGGCAAGAGCCGCCACGGGCAGGGCAGGTC
>PVKH010014818.1:0-16333 GCA_004027955.1 Chaetophractus vellerosus
TGACTTTTAAAAGTACCTCTCTAGTTTCAGTGCCTGGTGAAGAGATACAGCAGTGCAAGGAAGCTGAGGACTCAACATCTGACCAAGACACTACTGACAGAATTGACAAAGACATCCCTAAAGAGTCTTATGCTGAAAATAAGGCGTCAACCGAGTCTGAAATCCCTTCACCACAAAATCAACCTTTAGAAGATGCTGAAGCTAATTTAGTTGGGAGTGAGGCAGCAAAACAACAGAGAAAAGAACTTGTAGGTGGTGATTTCACCTCTTTTGATGCTTCTGGATCCAATTACGGAAAGGAAGTACCTGAAGATTCAAATAATCTTGAGAGCTCCCATGTTTACATGCACAGTGACTATAATGTATATAGGGTAAGATCCAGGTATAATTCAGACTGGGGAGAGACAGGCACTGAACAGGATGAGCAGGAAGATAGTGATGAAAACAATTATTATCAGCCTGATATGGAATACTCAGAAATTGTTGGATTGCCAGAAGAAGAAGACATCCCAGCAAATAGAAAAATTAAGTTTAGTAGTGCTCCAATTAAGGTAAGTACATTTTCCTTTTTGTTTTCTAAGTTTTTATTATTTGGGCCTAACTTTGTGTAGAATAGATTTGACAACTGTTGGAAGTTTTTGTAAGGAATTCAAGGTTGTTGATACATACATGTTGTCAGGTGATTTTGAAGGTTTGGAGTATGAGAGACACCCATCATTTTTCTGAATGTGCCTTATAGTTGAATAATCCATTAAAGTTGAGAATAATATTAAAGTTGAAGAAGTTTGTGGATTGTGAGATACTTTCCAATGAACTGGAGTATGAATAATATGAACATTGTGAAAACTTGAGTATTAGTTTGAAAAAGAATTACTTTTTAACTAGTTTTACCTAACAGTAAAATTTTCTGAATCTAAGCTGTGTAGGATATGACGTATAATGTACTATGGGATAGTTATGGTAACCCAGAAATAATACTCTTTATTTACTTGCTCAAAAAAAATTCTGAGTTATCTCTTACTTAAGTATAAGTGGATTGTGAGGAATGTTGGAACTTAGTTTTGTATGCTACTTGGTAGTTAAAGTTTGAGTTGTTGAAATATATTTAGCCGACTTAAATACTTAAATTGAAAAGCTGTGATTGTTAACAGCTCTAAGTTCAGAATTCATTATGTAGTTTTGAAATGGAATTTTGTGAAAGGAAGTAAAATTGATTTGTCATTCATGGATTTATTTTTACCTCCTAAAAACTGGATAAATGCCAGTTGAATTAAGATGCTCTATTTTAATGACTTCACTCAGTTAACATTTGGTATAGAAGGGTTGCATGAAGTACATCAGTGGCGGGTGTTGGAACGTTATTAGCTGATAATGGCTTTGGGGGTTGGAGGTAGTTGGTTGATTATCAGAGTTTCCAGGAGTGCTACATGCTCTCCTAGGGGAATCTGGAGGGTTGTGGTGAAAGACTGTGTAGCTTGAAACCACTTCCAAGGGCCTTCTAGCTTACATTGTGCATTTATGGTAGATTTGGAATTTGATATGTCCTTTTGTTCAGATTTTCTCCTTAAAATCTAAAATCACTGCACTATTGTTATTTCCATCTTCTGAAACTCCTATATGAGACTGTAAGACATAATTTAAATAGAAATATTCAAAGAGAAATCTGTGATTGCTTTAATTAAGAAATACTATTTTTAAACAAAGTAATCTGAAATTATTAACAGGTGTTAGCAGATAAACTTTAATTTCATTAGTGTAAGTCAGAGATTCTGGATTAGAGTGGGCCTTGTCAAGTTCATGTATGTTTAAAGTAAACTATGGATGTGAATCTAGTTTCAAAGTAAGCCAAGTTTCTTGCTTTACCATCTTCCTTTGTTATTGTCTCTTCTTCCCCTGCCTCCCTTCTCTTCTCTCCTCCAAATCTTAGGCCTCTCCAATGAGCTAAATTTCATCATATACCTCCCCTTCTGCAGTTGCTCCACTTTGAAATCACCTTTATACCCTTTAGGGAGAAAGGAATATGATTAAATTGTTTCAGATTGAACAAGGCAGGAATAACTGAATTGAACTCTTCAGAGTTTGTTAAACCTAGTCACTAATTCCCTAATAGCAGGATAGCAGCTTATGAAAATCTATCAAGTAGACAACTACGTACTCAACCAAATGTGAACGTGCTGCACAGAACCTACCTGCACAATAATATGTTTAATGGATTTTAAAGGGTTTATCATTGGAATATGTCTGTTCATAAGTGAACAAACCAGCTTTTAGGTAGGATATTTTGAAATTCAAATGATTGCTGCTACTGTTGCTTATGCAGTAGGCATTTTGCTTCTTAGTTTTCATCTAATAAAAAGACTGCATTTCATATAACAGAGACTGAAAAATCAATTACGTATCATTTAAGTTTAACACATTTCATTAAGAACAAAGACCAAGCATAAAGTTTGTGAGACAGACAGATAATGCATTGCATTTTCTTGGGCACTTAACAGTACTAAATGCAGTGGATTGAGTTTGCGAACAGAAGATTCATTTTCAGCCCTTTGTAAGGAATACTTTCCCTTGTTTCTTCCAATATTTAACTTGCAAGTGGATTCACTTAAAATTTTGAGAGCTTCTTTCTATTGGTAGTAGTGGTGGTGGTGGTGTTTCGATTATTCTCCAATTAAAATTTTTGCCTCAGAGAGTGGTAATAAGTAATTAATTTTACTTAACACTTAAATAAATTAATTTATGGATGGCTTATCATATGACCATTCCCATGCTGTGAGCTGCAGAAGACACAAAAATCTACAAGGTTATCCCTTTCTTCTATGAACTTGTAGAGTCAATTCTTAAACACTTAGTATTTAAAAACCGTATAGAACAGTGCAAAAAACTCTGCCAACTGTCTAATATATACATGTAGTTTTATGTCCTATGGTCCTTGAACTGTAGTTGGCTATACTAAAAAGATAAAATGAGAGGGATTTGATAGATCACCTGGAAGAAAATTTACTCAGCTATTCCTTATGTATGTCTTGCTTCTTTTAACAAAGCTTTCTTTATGGAAATAGGAAGTTATGTTTTCCAACCTAAATCTTTTCCTTTGAAATTCAAATATACTTCCTCTTTTAGAGGCTATAGGGAGCATATTCCTTACATAGATGATCTTTAGAACTTTTGCATTCTCTTCCTGGTATTTTCATCTTATTCTTCTCTAGGATAAATATTGTCACTACCTTCAGTCTTTTGGGGGTAGCTCTTGTTTCAGTTTTGTGTGTGATTTTGTCCTCAATTTCTCTTCCCGTTCTTCTATGGATGTTTTAAGTAGAATTTTCCCCTAAGATGTTTTAAATCTGGACCCAGAAAAAAACACCAGAATAATAGCTGATCTTTCCTATGTAGCACATAAATATTGTTAGCTGCTTTTTAAGAATGGTAGAATTATATTGGTGGCTAGCGTTTAGTATGACTCGTGTATTTTTCATGGGCACAGTTGTTTGTTATTGGATAGGTTGTTTTGTTATGTAGGGTTATGGAATATTAGAATAGAATTAATAATGAAAAATATCCTATCCAACTTAAGGATATGGAACCGTGCTAATTTGAGATGTGGAATTATGCCTTCATGCTCAGGAATTTCTCAAAACTAAGGGATTGAATTAAAGTAAATTTGTCTAAGATGAATCAAGGGTAGAAAGGATGATTTTTTTCATTATTTTAGTATTCAGAGCATTTATTGATTCCCTACTATGTGTTAGAAACAGTGCACAATGTTATAAATAAATAAAGTGACTGGAGCTGATCAAGTCAGGAACTGATGGTAGGTGGGAAGTGGTCAGCCCCATTAACCAAGCTCCTCAGGCTATTCTGCTCAGCTCTGTTCTTTGATGATCTTTCTAAAGTCACTACATCCTCATTAAGGAAGTCATACCCTGTCTGTGTGGTAGTCGTATGGCCTTTGGATTGGTGTTACTTGAAACATAACATATCTGAAAAAGGAGATTCTTCTGCCTACCACCAAGAAAGAGATCACAGGGTTCACATTAAGGTGCATTGCTCTATACTTTTCTGACTGTTTTCTCAAACTACATGAAGCTTTATAGAGCTTCAAAGGAAAATCAGCAAGGGCAGCAATGCTGTTTTATACCTTACAGGATAGGTGCTGAAAAAGAGTCTTTTAGTATTTTCTCCTGTTTAGGGTTCCAAGGTATTGCCAGGGATTACATGAGGACTTTTTTTTTAAGCTTCTCTCTCTTTCTAACAGTTGATCTCAGTGTTTCTTAAACTTTAATATGCATATGAATCACCTGGGGATCTTTTTAAAATGCAGATTCTGATTCTGTAGGTGTTTTGTGGGATGTAATGTAATTTGAAGTAATGGTTAGCCTCCAAATATACTACCAGGGAAGCTCTCCAGAGGTCATGGAACAGAAGGCCCAGTAAACAAATTATAGTGTTTGAATCATGTGTTTGTTAAATCAATTTAATACACACAGTGAGAAGCAAGAGGTAACAAGGGGATAAGTTAACACACTAAGAGAAGATGCAGGCAGGGTTGGAAGGACCACACTATCTGAATCCTTTTACACATGTTCATAAGTCCTTCTTTCTGTCACATCAGCCTTCTCCATTAATGGTATGGTTATGGTATAGTCAGAACAAGGACTCTAGAGACCAATGAGGCCCTGGGCCTATGACACACACTTGTGTTATGAAAGAGATGCAGGTATACAACTGTAGCTTTGCCAGTTTGCCTGCTGATGAGCCATGGTTGTTTTTATTTTTCAAAGATTTATTTATTTATTTTATTCCCCACCCCCCTTGCTTTTGCACTCACTGTTGGCTCTCTGTGTGTTCTTCTATGTCTGCTTGTCTTCTCTTTAGGTGGCACCGGACACCGATCCCGGGACCTTCTGGAGTGGGAGAGAGGCACTCAATCTCTTGCGCCACCTTAGCTCCCTGGTCTACTCTGTCTCTTATTGTCTCTCCTCTGTGTCTCTTTTTGTTACGTCATCTTGCTGCACTAGCTCTCTGCACAGGCCAGCACTCCTGCGCAGGCCAGCACGATGCACGGGCCAGTTCTCTGCTCAGGCCAGCTTGCCTTTCACCAGGAGGCCCCAAGAATCGAACCCTGGACCTCCCATATGGTAGATGGGAGCCCAGTGGCTTGAGCCACATCCGTTTCCTGAACCATGGGTTTTATTTATATTTCTTTGATATTCTGTGGGTCTAGAATAGGACCATACTGGGTATCACTAGGGGGTGGCCAATTTAGGGGTGACATAGCTATCAGCCCAGAGATGGTATGATGATGATCTGGTCTTTCCATCCTTTTCTATCCACAGTAAACTTTTTGCTCATTCAATCAAATTTTCAATTTATTCTGTTTTTGACATGTCTTAACTTATTGTTTTTAACACATCTTATGAATTCTTTTTGTGTTTGCAAGCTTGCATTTTCATTGCCTATGCTTAACAGAGCCTGTAAGCTGCTGGCTTACTTACCATTTATGATGATCACTTCTTAGGAGTTTCATCCATCCCATTTGTTTTCTTGTCTTCTACAGCAGAATTTAATATTCTTGAATAATATAGGAAACTCACATAACAGTAGGTCTCTGGTGGGACCTGAAATTTTGCTTTTCTAACAAGCCCTTGATTGGTGCTGCTGCTGCTGGTCTATTACCATACTTTGAGTAGCAAGGCTAGGGACCTCAGAGCTCTCAGTTATCAGTCTGGGAGTTTTCAGGATGTGCCCCTGAAGGTCCACCATTGTGAATCTGGGATTGGAATATGAATTTGGCACTACATTCTTCTGGCTTTTGAAAGAGGCTGGCTATAAAATGTTGGGGAAACTCACTTAACAAACCTGCCTTCCAGAGGGAGCTTCTGTAGCTGTTACTTAGAATATTTTTTGGAAGATGAAACAATGTGTAATCTTCTAACGTACATTAGACACTCTTGTTTCTGGTAACAAACTAGGTTATGATCCCTAAATTCATAAGGAGTTTGGGACATAAAAAGTCACAACCTAGTTTCTTCATGTGTTCTGAGTTCTTAATTAGAGAAGCACAGGAGGAGGAAGTTCTTGTTAGATTTAGGAATTCTATTTCTTTCATTTTTTGGAAGCTTGAATGAAACTTCTGGAGAGAGTGTATGAATAGTCTCATATTATTTAGCTTGCTTTCATTTGGATGACTTTGACATAACATTTAATTTGGATTTTCTTTTAAATTTTGAAGCTTTGTAATCTATGGTTTGTAATTAGGGAAATGAACTATGTCAAATATTTTTTATGTACTGTGTAGAATCAGTACGTAAAATGTAGTTATTAAGATCTCTTTTTTCTTTAAAATTCACCCAACAATGGTCATTTTGGTGTTTAGAAAGGGATTCTTTTCTACAGCAAATTATTACAGATGATTGTTGACATTTATTTGTAGTAGAAAAATTGAGAGTTTCGTTTTGGACCATATAATATATTATCCCCCTCTTTAAACTTCCTCACAACCAACACTAGTTGGTAGGTTTATGGACATTAACAGTTCCCCTGAATTAGGGGCAAAATAACTTTCTATTATGTTGCCCATACATTGTTTATCTTATTTACCCAGTTGCATTCCCATCAGTAATAAATTGATTTAAATCTCATCTGTATTAGATTTTTTCTAACGTCTTCCTTCTTTACCAATAAATTAAAAAAAATGGTTTGGGAATTTCTCTAAAGAAATGCAATTAGATGTAGGGTATAATATGAAAAAAAAACAACAAAAGAAACATTGCTGTATATACCCAGAATGTAATTTCTTCATTTTTGTGCAGTTATCCAGTTTACCTTTTTCCCCCTTAATTTTCTATGTTCTTCCTTTTGGGCCTATTTTGTTTTTGTTTTTCCACTTCATTATATTCTATGTTTCTCATTTTAAAAAGCAAGAAACCTTTTCAAGTTAGGCTTCAGATTTTTTCTTTACTTCCGGTCACCTGTTTTAGTTTGTTTCTTTGTTTAATTTTCTCCTCTTTTTCTTCACTTTGGTTTATGACATAGAAACTTAGAGATGATAAATTCTTGAAGGTAATCTAGTGTAATTTCCTACTCGCTTCAGGAAGTCCTTCAATAGTATAGTCCTGACTAATGATCATTCAGTTTCTGCCTCAGTAATTCCACTTATGGGAATTCATTACTTTATAAGGTAAATGGGAAGTTAGAAGGAGAGGCATGCTTTATTTGTTTTTGTTGTTTTTATATTTTTATTTGCAATTTCTAAAATTGAGATAAAATTCAAATAACATAATATTCATCATTTTCAAGTGTTCAGTTCAGTGATTTTTAGTATATTCACGGTGTTGTACAAGCATTGCCCTTATCAAATTCCAGAATATTTCCATTATGCCCTAAAGAAACCGCATGCCTGTTAGCAGTATTTCTCAATTTTCCCCTTACCCCATACCCTGAGAGAGAAGAGAGGATGCCCCCTAATGTATTTTCTGCTTATAGATTTGCTTATTCTAGACATTTCATATAAATGGAATTGGGCATACTTTTGAAGAAGGAATATCGGAGATAAAATGAGTATGGTTTGGGATGATGCATTAAGTTTGAGACACTGTGAGCTCAGCAAACTGAAGGAAAGTCTAGAGAGCAAGGGCAAAATAATTTTCTGGATAGTGATCCAGTCTAAAGATGAAGTGGCAGAATTGGAAGCAATGATTGTTGTCTACTCTTTTATTCAGTTTCATAGAAAGAAGACATGAAGTTGAGGAGACAGCAGTATCTAGAAAGGGATGAGGATGATTTGTAAACTGAGGAAAAATAGGTATATGTGGCAAAGAGGATGGTTGGAACAACTTCATTACCAGGGGTACTGCACTTCTATTAATGTGCTCTAAAATTACTAATGATGAGGCTTGAGTGTTTGATTCCGCATAGGGTTATTTAAAGGCACAAATGGCACTGATTATATATATATATGTATGTATATATTTCAAAGGGAATATTTTGGACATCTTTTGTTGGAATATTAAAATGATAATTTATATTGAATTTTTCATAGGAATGTTATTTATTGTCCTGGTTTGAGTGTTTTGTGCATCCCAGAAAATCTTGTTCTTAAAGCGAACCCACTCCATTGAGATGGGGTCCTTTGACTAGATCATTTTTGATTAGATCACTTCAGTTAAGAGCCTTTGATTAGACTGTGGGACCCAGAGTGGGTCTTAGTCTTTTACTGGAGGAGAAGACAGAGAAAGAGAGACACCATTTTACCCTGACATGTGAGAGGGGATTCCAGGATCGCCTGCAGCCCAGAGGTTGCGAGAGAGGAAGGGTCCTGAAAGCCAAGTGATGACCCATATGCCTGATTGCCCACAGCTGTGCTTGGAGAAAGTGACCTTGAGAATGCCTTTGGTGAGATAGCATCTCTTGATGTTGCCTTGATTTGAACATTTTCACAGCCTGGGAACTGGAAGATCACAGCCTGGGAACTGGAAGATAACAGCCTGGGAACTGGAAGATTTTATCCTAATAAATTCCTGTTATAAAAGCCAACACATTTCTGGTATTTTGCTCTGGCAGCCTGTAGCAAACTAAAACATTTATGCTCTAGATTATAGTAAAAATTTGAGGTGAGATTAAAGCCAAGAGATTACATTTTTTTAGAGTAGAGATTTAGAGCAATTTGACTTTATTTTAAATTTTTATTTTGAAATAACTTTAAACTTACAGGACAGTTTCAAAAAATAATGCAAACACCATACACAGAACTCCAAAATACTCCAAACCCCTCCCCACCAGATACATTTTAATATTTTGCCACCTTCTTGCCTGCCTTCCTTCTTGCCTGCCTTCCTTCTTGCCTTCCTGCCTTCCTTCCTTCCTTCCTTCCTTCCTTTTCCTTCCTTCCTTCCTTTTCCTTCCTTTTCCTTCCTTTTCCTTCCTCTTTCCCCTCCCACCCCCCATATCCTTCTATCTATCCATATTCTGAACATTTGAGAACAGGTTGCAAAGTTACATACATTATACTTGTTGAACACATAATACTTCCATGTACATTTCTTGTGAGTAAGGATATTCACTTATGTGATAAGGTTCAGGAATTTTAGTATTATTATAAAGCTTACATTATATATTCCAATTTTTATGTCCCAATTGTCCTTTCGAGCTTTTTCTCCTCCATTCTTAGATCCCAACTAATATTGTGTATTGCATTTAATTATTGGCTCTTTAAAAACATTTTTATTTATTTTTATTTGTGGAAACATATATGCAACATGAATCTTCCCATCCTGTCTCTCCCAAACATACCATTCAGTGGGATTAATCACAGTTACAATGTTGCAGTACCCGCCCCACCATCCATTACCACAGTGTTCCCTTCATCCCAGACAGAAGCTCTATACTCATTTTTCATTAATGCCCCATTGCTTCTGCACCCCAACCCTGGTAACATGTCCTCAACTTTCTCTTTCAATGAATTTCCACATTCTCTGATTGTTTTTTTTTTGTGTGGTTACAATGGGGCTTAAATAAAACATCCTAAATCTGTAACAATCATTTGCTTTGATAACAACAAACTTAAATAGCATACATAAGCGATGTTCCTATACTCTTCTTTTCCCCAACCTTTATCTAATTCTTGGTAAAAATTACACATTTATACATTTTGAGTTTAAAACCATTGATTTACCTTTACATTTCATGCATTTGCCTTTTAGGTCCTATTGGAAGTAAAAAGTGGCATTTCAAATGAAAAATACAATAGTACTGGTATTTATATTTACTTATGTCATTATCTTTACTGAAGATCTTTATTTCTTCATGTAGCTTCAGTCAGTTGTCTATTGTCTTTTCCTTTTAACCTGCAGAACCCCCTTTAGCATTTCTTTTTTTTTTTTTTTAAAGATTTATTTATTTTATTACATATCTCCCCTTCCCCCCACTGCGGCGACCCGCCGAGAGTGGTCACTGCGCAGGCGCGGCTTTCCCCGCTTGTGGGCGGTCTCTGCATCCGTTCACAGCCGGCGCTTGCTTCAGTTCACGGGTGGCTGGCTGCGCTCCATCCGCGGGCGACCTGCCCTGCCCGTGGCGGCTCTTGCCCTGTCCGTGGCAGCTTCTTGCCCTGCCCACGGCGGCTCCGGCCCGCCCATGGTGGCTTGCCATTCTCAAGGCGGTCTGCCCACTAGGAGAGGTCCCCGGGAATTGAACCCGGGGCCTCCCATGTGGTATGCCGGCGCCCTATCCACTGGGCTATCGAGCCGGCCCCTTTAGCATTTCTTATAGGGCTGATCTAGCAGGGATGAAGTCCCTCAGCTTTTGTTTATCTGGGAACATCTTAATTCCTCCTTTATTTTATTTTATTTTTAAAATTTATTATATGTTCCCCCCTTTCTGCTTGTTCTTGCTGTGTTCATTTTTGCGTTCTTCCATGTCTGCTTTGTCTTCCCCCATTGCGGTGATGCGCCGAGTCAGCTCACAGCACAGGCGGCTTGCCCCGCTCGCGGGCGGCTCTGCCCCGCTCGCGGGTGGCTTGCCCTGCCTGTGGTGGCTTTGCCCTGCCCGTGGCGTCTTTTTGCCCTGCCCATAGCGGCTCTGCCCCGCCCACGGTGGCTTGCCCTCTCAAGGCAGTCTGCCCGCTCAGAGAGGCCCCCGGGAACTGAACCCGGGGCCTCCCATGTGGTGAACTGGCGCCCTATCCACTGGGCTACAGCCGGCCCCCCTGCTTCCTCTTTCTTTATAGGTTTTGTAATCTGTTGTTGCTACCTGGACGTTTTGATTTTTTGGAGTAGTATTGCTGGAATTTAGATTTTGAGGCACCTATTCCTTAAGCTTGTATCCACCTAATATTATGATACAGCTTTTCTTGAATGCTAGGAGTTAACAACAACAACAACAACAAAAATAAATAAATAAAAAGAAAACAGGAAAACACCTTTCACAGTCTTTTCAGATTGACCTGTGCAAGTGCTCTCCTTCAGGACTTACCTATTAAATGAGTTTAGAGAATAGTTCCAGGCTTCCCTGATCCTTTCTTGGGTATGCACATGTGATCCTAGGAATTGCCCCTTTCACATGGATACCTATGTTCCCTCTTCCCTAGCAAAGAGTTTTGTCCTGGGTACTGCACTGTATTTCCTACAGCATGCAATCCCTTGTCCCAGACAGCAAGCCTTGACTGCTCTCCCAGAGGAGCTGTCTTGTACATGCAGGGCAAGCTCTAGTGAAGTCAGGGGATGATGGATTCCTGTGGGTTTCTTGGCTATGTTACATAAACGAATTTAAGAACATGCCATTGTAGTTAGGCCAGTAGTTTATTGAGAAATGGAAGAAGTGAACAGGATTACACACTGAGATATTGATGTGGGCTCCTCTAGACAGAGAGAGTGTTTTGGGCTTGTGGGGCTATCTTTATCAAGCTATTATTTACTCCCTTTCCAAATGTTGGGGGAGGGGCCCCAGCTATTTGGCGCTCTGATTGGTTACCCCACCTGTTAGTTACCCAGGGGCCAATGGTGAGGCTCTTTGAGGGTACCTGGGGCTTTCTCTTGACCCTGAATGAGAGCTTGTTCCAATCTCGTTTTAAATGGGGTTCTCCTGGGGCTCTTCTGGCAGCCTTCTTGGTGGCAGTCTTTCCTTCAGGGGGTCTCTAGGTGGGGTTCCATGGCCACGTGTTTTATAGCCATGTTTTTCTGCCAGGTGTTAGACTCATATTCCCCTTTCCTAAAACTAACCTGCCTCACTGGGACAGTGAATCCTTCAAGCCACAATCAGACAGTACGTGTACGAGAGTTACTCTGTTTCCTTTGAAACTGGGACCAGGGATCTGCACAGGGAATGTAGTTTGGTTCCTCAGGGTGTTGGTGAGGGGATGGTGAAGGGGCCAGCCAGGGAACCATGTGCTCCTACCACTTTTTTTTTTCCACTTTAAAAACAATTTATTGAAGTATATCATTCGTACATGAACATACAAAAACAATAAGTGTTTATTGAACATTGTGAACTTACAAAACAAGCATGCATAACATCATACAGGGCTCCCATACATCACCCCACCACAAGTACTTTGCATTGTTGTGAAACATTTGTTAAAAAATTATTAAAGAGCATTGTCAAAGTATTACTACTAACAATAGTCCACATCTTACTCCCCTATACTTTTTTCCTAAGGGTTTATTTATTTATTTATTTACTTCTATCCCCCCCCCCCCCCCCTGTTCTTGCTGTCCTCGTGTCCATTCACTGGGCAACTCTCCGTGAGATCCTACCACTTTTAAGTGGCCTTTTTCTTGATTCCGTGTTTGCCATGTTAACTGCAGTCCCTTTAACCATTTCCTGGAGCTTTAAGAAGATGTTTTTGCTAGTTCTTGTTGGTTGTTCAAACCTCTGTGGGGGGATGGAGCCCTGAAGTGTCGCACTCTGCCATCTTGATTGGGGTGGGACCTCACAACTTGACTTCTGAAAGTATGGGTTGAATTATATATTAAAACATTCTTCTGAGAAGCCTAAGAATAAAGAAAGAAATGTTTTGTGATATAGTTGCTGACATATTAATTGCTTCTCTCACTTTTGTTCTAGAAATAGTTTTGCAGCACAACTCAGCAAGATGGATATATTGATAATTTTTTGCACAATTCCTAAGTTTTCTGCCTAACTATTTTTTTCTCAGACATCTATCCTTACAAAGAGAATGATAAGATAGGGGGAGTATAAAGATATCTGGATATTTTATATTTCAGGAAGAGGAAGTTCTGTTTTTTGCTTATTTAATGAATTTCATAGGGAGTTAAGAAAAAGTTTGTCCATAGAGTTAAAACTGTTTCATACACATTTATGTATGGGAATTGGCTTTAAATGAAATTGCTCACAGATATGTTAGTATCCTTCCTTCTTTATTAAGTGAGATAATGAGTTTTGTGCTGGGGAATGCTAATCTTCCAAATTATATACCATGGAAAATATGATTGGTCAGATTGGGGCACATATTAGTTGATGAGAGGCAAAAAGGTAAAGGCAGTCATGGCCATGGGGACCCCTTTACAGGAATGACCAGGTGAGAGGCTTCAGAGTACATATTTGGTGTTTTTCCCTGACATATTTGGACTGGCCTGGCCATGAGAAACTGGGTGGTCTTGTGCCTTGGGTTTGTTACTGTACAATGAGAAGGATTTTTTTCTTTCTTCCACTTGAGATGTCTCCTCCAAAAATTATTTTTTTACTTCTAGCCTCTTTCAAAAATATATCAGTATTAAGCTTCATGGAGGGTACATTCATAAGAGGGAAATTTGTCTTATCTTTAATATAAGGATTTTAAATAGAACAGAGTCAGAGGTGCCTGCATTAGAGGAATTTTCCTTCCACTATTAAGGATTTCAGTAGAGGAGAAGGAAGAGCAGATTTATCTGCTAGTTTTTTTTTTTGTTTGTGTTTTTAAGATCTACTTGTGCCATACCATATCATACCATATCAGGTCTTTTTTTCAATTTTGATACCTTTGTATAACACTAAATTAACATTAAAAGGGAGTTAATCCTATATACAAATTCTGTTCAGCATCTAGGATTATCCATGATTTTTTAAGATAGATTCTAAAGAATGATATTATTTACTAAAAATATTTAAGTCATTTCATACATACTGCCAAATTGTTCAGAAAGTTTGTATTTGTTTATAATTAGCATTGCATTGGAATGCTCTTTCACGGTCTGTGCACTGGCACTTAATATTATTTTAAATGCATTATAGTTTTCAATTTAGTAGGTGAAAAATGGTTTCTGAAAATTTCTGTGTATTTTGTTGATTTGTTGGTGAGGTTGAATGTTTTCATGTGCTTTTAGGCCTTATTTAGACATAAGTCTGAGTATTACTTATTGCCTTCTGTGTCAATGAGTGTTAGTAAGGAGTATATCAAAGTATCATTTATATTAGTAGAAAGTTTAAATAACTTACATGTCCAATAATAGGGTATGGTTATTAAATCCACTATGATGTGTGCATAAGATGGAATAGAATAAAAATCTTATCAATCATGTTTTCTTCTAAAAGACAAGAGAAACACTTCATAATATATTATAGTGTAAAAAGGCTAGATAAAATCTTAATGGACATTTTCATCACAATTTTATTTTAAAAGTATGTGTATTTGCACTTTGAACAAATATTGAAATCAAGTACATCAAAATGTTAACTTTGGTAATCTCTGAGTAGAGGGAATAAAGATGATGTTAAAAATATTTTTTTATACTTTTCTAAATTTCCTAAATTTTCTATAAGAGCATGTGTTATTTCTTTAAATGGTAGGGAGACACAACTTAAGGAATTTGACAAAACATTTTTTATGCTGCCCAAATTTCTAATATTTAATTTTTAAATGTAATTTCCTCTGAAGGACAACAGGGCCACACATACACACACAGAATCTTATTAGATGAGTATAAAATCTTATTAGAAGAGTATAAATTTATGTAGCACTGAAGAAGGTATTAGTATTAAAAAATGGTTAAACTTTGACAGTTGATTATATTAAATGCATATTATTTTTATCTTGGAACAAACTGATCCCACACTTGTGGCTGAGCTTATAAGTATTGTCTGGTAGAGAGGGAGAAGACCTTCTGCTGTATTTATGAAATTATGATTATAACATTGGCATAGGTGTTAGATTTTTTTCCCCTTGAGTTGCTATTGTATACATAATATCCTAATATGTTACTTAAAATATGCTTTTAAAAATTGGGTATATTTTCTGGATTTGAAAGGAAAAATATTTTAATGAGTGGTCTTACTAAAAATAATAAATATTTGGTAAAGAAAGCTATGTATAATTATGTCTGTCTTTTTGATCTATTAGATTATTGAGTCTCAATAGGCTTCCCTTCTCTCAAGCTGAGAGAGTAAAGATGTCAGCATGTAATTTCTATGAAAAAACTTGCAGGCACACAATTAAAAACAGGATTTTGAGGTCTAGGCTTCCACATTGTCCTTTTGAATATGCTTCCTGTTCCAAAACACCAACCAATATGTAGCTTCCTGTTGTTCTTAACAAAAATATTAGCTGAAAAGAGATTCATTTGATGTATGCTTAGATTATATGGTAAGATATATAATATTTTTAGCTGAAGTCGTTGTGTCAGTTCTACTCATGCAATAGATAATGTCCCACCTTGAAAATCTTTGGTAGATCATACTATACTGTATGAAATGACGAGAAAGATATTTTTGATCAGTGACAGAGTTTTCTGAAATTAGAATTTTAAAGCATTATTTCAGGTCTAATTAGATCAACTAATAACTCTAATTTTATAGTTTTAAGCAATTCTGGAATATTATAAACTGATGAAGCCCTAATTAAATTGCCTTACTATATAATCTTGTGTTGCATTATCATTTTTTCCTAGATATACTTAAATTCCTTACAATAATATGGCTAATAAATTCTATTTGTATTTTATAGAATACTGAGTTTTATAGTAATGATACTTAGATGGTTGCATATAATTTTAGGGGTACTTAAATGGAAAAAGGCAATCTCAACAATTAAATATTTAAAATTTTGGCTCCTTTCTATAAATTGGTTATATTGAAAAAGACAATTGGAGTTAAAGGAAAAAAATATATTTTTTACTGATTGTGATTGGAATGTTTATATAAATTTGTCTTCCTAAGTGTTTTGAGGCACTGACAATTTTCTTAGCTAATATTCACCCAACCAAATTTGAGATGAGAATTTCCATTGGAAATTTTTTCCATTGGAGACTATGCTTGTCAAATCTTTGTTTTGCTGGTTTCTTCTCTGAATAATGAGTTTTGTGAGAGACATCTTTAAGGAACTGGAGCACTTTCAGTACATTGCCCCATTGCTGAAGTAGTGATCAGAAGAGTTTTAGTTTGGAGTTACCTGGTTTTGGTTCTTAGTGTCTAGTGAAATTCTTACCCTTAATCTCAAAAGGGAACTGTTGACTAAGTAAAGTTGATCTCTCTTACTGGAGAATAATAGAAATGAACAGAATATTGATAAGAAATTTTCAATTGTGGTAACTTATATTTAATATAAGATTTGCCATTTTAACCACTTTTAAGTGTACCAGTGGCATTAATTACTTTTACAATGATATGTGCTACCATCACCACCATCCATTATGAAAACTTTTTTATCACCCAAAACAGAAACTCTTTACCCATTAAGCTCTCCAATCCCCCTTCCATTCCCCCATACAGCCCTAGTAAACTTCAATCTACTTCTGTCACTATGAATTTGCTTATTCTAGATATTTTGTATAAGTGCTACCTTACAGTATTTACCCTTCTGTGTTTGGTTTATCGATATTAAACATTTTTTTTTTTTTTTTTTTTTAAA